>VYZM01013333.1:0-36840 GCA_013398915.1 Dromas ardeola
CAATTATTCAAGTAACGTAAGTCCAGTAACTTTTATTGAAAGTACATTAGTGTTGCTCACATTAATCGACAGGAAGAGAAGGGAGGATCATATAAGTCCTGAAAATGTACTACAACCAGAGCTTCAAAGCTGCTTCCAGAAATGTGTGCTGTTCTTTCTCTCCTCAATCAATGGCACCTTTGCAGCAAATCCTACGACTGGAGAAGTAAGCATTGGAAGAACCAAAGTCTATCTTTACTGACATGAAGAATCACATTGAGCAGTCACAGACCAATGCACATACTTTTCAGCTGTGCTGAAAAGTGAACAATGATAGTGGCCAAAAACATTATGCCTGCAAATAAAGCCATATAAAATATCCCCATGATGTAAATTCTTCAAAAGTATTCCAGAATTCCTCACAGTGTTTGACAAGGCTTCATCCTGTCTTGAATCTTTCTTTTGCAGAGAAATACTAAGAAGTTTATAGTAGCGCAATTCTGGTTTCTTGATGGACTCTTTGTTTCTCTGTCCCTTTCAATCAAGCTATAAATGTGAGAATGATACAGAGGCTGAGTTGGCCGACTGCAGCAACTCATTTTTTACCAACACAGAGTAGCCAAGTTCCCGCACAGATTCTCTTACATTTGTCAGCAGCTTTTCAAACAGTTGGTCATTGTCCTTCCCGCTTCACCTTCCTTCACAGTAAGTGAAAGGGTGAAAGGATTTTAGTCAAGCTGTTTCCAAGTGTGCATCCTTTGCAAACATGCGAGTAGGTTTCTCCATCAAGGCTAGTTGCACTGGATGCGTTTGAAACATAACTCTATTGTGATCAAGGAGGTGTCAGCATGGCAGGGTTAGTCAGCTAGTAACGTTCCAGCTGTTTGTTTCTTGCCCTTACTGCTCTTGCACGTCACCGAATGCTGTTGATCCTGGGTTTTTCAAGTGCTCAATGCATCAGTGCAGTGATCCCCTACTCTGCTGCTCCCATGGGTCATCGGTTTCACCTTCCATCTGTTCAGTGACCTGGGCTACAAGATCTAAAACATTGCTGCAAAGTCCAGTCATGGAACTCAGTAAACATCTCCATCCCTTGGGCACAAGTGAAAGCTCACCCATGGAGGAGTAAGAGCTTCCTCCCAGGCCAGCTGGAGTGGACCTTTCATCACAAATGTTCTCCACCTTTTATTGCTGTGTCTGCAGGCTTCTGTGTTTGCTTGCTTTAGCACACACACTGTTTTCCATGCCTTATGTACCAGCATTCCTCCTCTTGCTGCAGAATGACAGACTGTCTGCAGTGATAATCTCAAAGGGCTCTTTTCTGTAGTTTATCCAAATAAAAGTGTAGGATACTTTGGTGTGCAATGCACGACCACCAATCTGGAAGCCTGATGTTGAAGGACAGTTATTTCAAATGGGTCTGGTCACCACTGTCTTACAGCAAAAGCATGCATGATGATTGTCACAAGTGTGACCGATTATTCCATGAAAATACAGTGATGCTATCAAAATGAGTAGAATTAATGCATACTTTTGTCTTTGTAATACAGATAGATTAAAAAATTGGATTACATATTTTCTGAACCCTTTTTAAAGAGTATTGATCAGTAAAAACATGGAGGACTTTATCAAGGAATCTAATCTCTTTTCTTCAGTGATTTGAAAGTGACACTTGTATGGGGTGGGTTCTTACACAGATTTACAGTTTTATCCTCACCCAAGATACCCAGCCTGGTCTGTTTCTGTCATTACTATGCCAAACATAACAAGGAGAAAATATTTTTGCTCCTCTTAAGGCCCTTGTTTTGGGGTGGTAGAAAAGTAGAGAGGTTGCATGTGAAGGCAGTGATTGCTAAAGCTATTTTTAGGTACCAAGATACAGCAATGTATTTCTTTGGATCATTATTTGGAACAGGAGTTGTTCAGCATGAGAAAACTAGGGCCAAATGCGGACAAGTTTGCATGTACGTGCAGCCTGTATCCCTTTTAATGCAATGTCTTATAGACAATCCTGCCTTTCCTAGTAAGGCAAAATCTGATGGCTTCCAGTTAAGTGACTAACTCTGTTGCAACTTTCTTGGCAAGCAGCAAAGGGCTCTAAGATACATTATTCTGCATGTTCTCATGGCACCCTTACTGCTCAGACCTATGAAAGCTCAGGGGAATGAACTACACAAAATCCTTCATAGATTATTCATTATTCCCCAGCTCACTTTTTACAGCAATCTTACTTAGAAACAATCTTTAAATAGAAGCTTCTATAATATTATTAATGAAAAAATGTTGCCTGGCAGATACGGCTGAAGAGGGAAAACCTTTCAAGGGCTGTTGAGTGCTGGGCCTGTGTGGCTGTCGGTCTACAAAGTCAGTGTAATCCTCGGTGCTGTGTCACAAAAAGAAGTCTCACAGGGCTCATGGAAAGGATACTCCTCTCATCACATTTAAGGAACCTTTGACATTTCTGCAATTGGTACTTCTCTTCTGCAACTTTCCCTAACTCCTATGCCTTTGAAAATCTTGTATTTTTTTATGCGTGCTGTATTGACACTTTTCAGATGAAAAAAGAAATGCATTGTACATAAGAGAGAATTCCTGCCTTCAATAGCAAGTTCACCTCAAAATTTAGAAATTAAATAAAAAATTGAGATGTGAAGGAGCAATTCAGGGAGGTGACAAAAAGTTCAAGAACGATTTTTCAGAAGAAGGCAATATGAATAGTTTTTTTTCATTTGTGTTGAGCATCTAGAATTTATTTCAAAAATAAGACACATCTCATTGCGTTGTGACAGATTCTGTTCTCAGTAATGTAAGCAACCAACATTTTTATTATTCTTTAACCTCTGTAAGAAGTTACTGTGGAGTGACATGGTGATCTCCTCACCATGTATGGGAGGCCTATTGGAGAAATTTTAGTAGGCGTGGAACTTTTCTAGACAACAGAAATCATTGCTCAAGAAAATATAAACATAAGAAATGGAAAGAAGAAGGTGAATACAAAACAGGAAGAGGACCCCAGCCAGTGTCACTCTCCTTCCCTTCCTTCCTTCCTCATGCCCATCACGCAGCCCTGTGTAAAATGTGTAAGTGTGAAAAAAAAGCTGGTGAGTCCAAGAAGTGTTAAGTTTGGCACTGACATCCAGAACGTCAGATGCAAAGGTGAAATGAAAGACAGAAATGGTTGCAAAATACATCCCTTCTGTTTTCTTGGAAAGCAAGAAGTTTGCAGCCAGCACAGTTTTCAGATTTAACTTTGTTTTTCAATTGCATATTCTGATCAGGTATGTCTTAAACTGGAAATTAATTAGTCAGTGTTTAGAAAATATCTAAACAGAACCAGTGAAGTACATCTGCATACTGATGAGACAGTATCTTAAGTCTTTGTAGCCAGAGGCAGGATTTAGAAAAGCAATGTCAAGAATTTCCAGATGAGAGTCTGCCAGGCAGTTGGCCTGGGAGGAGAAGAGTCCGGAGGGAATGTCATAATCGTGTGTTTGACTGAGCAAGCTCCTGATTCAAAAGCCAGTAGGGAACATCACCAGCACAGCTTTGTGAAAGACAGAACAGCAGTCTGGCAGTGGTAAATATGTTCTATACCTCTAGGTAAGGAACGTATGGATAAGTCACAATCAGGAAAAGAAGATCCCAAATGATACTGATCAGATCAAAACAAGAATGTACGAAAGCCTGTGACAATACTGGTAAAAATATCAAATTGTGTTCATCTTAGGGGATTTTTTCAGACTTTGTTAAAGGCATCGTCCCGTAGCTTGCTCTATGTTTGCCGTTGATCAAAGTGGGCTGAACTCTGCTTCCTCATTAATGTCACAATGTGAATTCCCTACAGAGATCACAAAAAATGCATCAAAACAACTCTTGGTCCGTACTTCCCTAAGTGAAAAGGAAATTTTAAGCACAAATATTTCACATAACAAGCAATGTATTGATTTCTGGTCAGAACACATGTTCAGTCATCTTTAAAGAGCATTAAAGAAATATTGATGTTGGTTTGAATTTTTTAAACCCAACATTCTAGGGACTTAGTGCTGAATGCTTGAAATGTAAGCAAGAAGCGTTAGTGCTGCATTTTACATTGGACTGGTTGAAGAAAAGACAATTTAGAAATTTAAATTATATTCACAAAATCAGGCCAGAACAGTCTTTGAAAACTGAATGTGGATGAAGCCCATGAGTTTCTGTGAACATTACTCTTAAAATCTGTGCATAACTCGTGAAAAATAATATTAGTTCCGTAAAACCCTTTCAGTGGTGCTGCCTAATTCTAGAAATGACAAAATGCTCTATCCAACAACTTAGCTCAAAAACCTAAGAAAAAGCTCTTTTCTTTTTTGATGTATATACAGATCATACATTCACCTAGCAGTGCTATGTGCAGTGCTGTTTTGAGGTGAGAATTACTGTGGCTAAGGGGCAGATCTGCCCCTGCAGACTTCTCTTATCTTCTAGCTCTTAAAACATCGTCCTACCTTCTAAGCTTTTCTCATGTGAGCATAATGCAAAAAAAAAAACAACCCAAAACTGGGCATAACACAGGCCACTAGAAACACAACGTGTTTGTAAAGTGGTGCCTTCCCTAGGAAATAACACCCACACATCCATTACTCTTTATACAGAGCCTTTCCCAACAGCTGATCACTGTAGCCACTAATCTGCAAATTTAGCTCACCCCTGGAGCTCTTTATCACCATTAGGCAGAATCACATGATGCAATTTGAAGCCTTGTAGCTTGATTGCAAATCAGTGTCAAATGTTAAGATTTTTTATTTTATTTTATTTTTGCTTCTGAGTGCACTACAGGAGACAAAGAGAATGATTTACATTATCAGCTTAAACATTTATGAGAAATAGATAGAAGTAACAGAAGACTGACTAGGTAGACACAAATAAGACTAATAGCACTGTATATCTAATCCCAGACTCCATGCTGCCACAATAACTAGTTCATTAAAAAGTATTTCTGTATCCCTGGTGTACTTTTCATGACAACAGGGGTTTTTATTCAAGTGAGTGAGCACAGAGGGGAGCACTTCCAGAGCTTCTTTTTTTGCTCTGATTACTTTGGTTATAAAAAAAGGTTTTGTCAAATTAATGCCTACTGAAGATATGGAAATAGAACTAATGCAAGCCTGGTGGAAGCTCTCACAGACTGGGGCTGTCTCATGCTCTGTACTCAGGAAAAACTCCAACTGGTTCATTACTTTAAAAACCTTTGCTTGTGTTCAGCATCTGGCCTGAATATATTTGGTTTCACTGAGAGACACAAACACAGTCTGTTTGTTGTTCTTTCTATTTACCTCTACATCTAATGGACTTAAATTGAAAAGAAAAAAACAAGTTATAGCTAATGCCCAGCTGTGGATAACACAGAAGAAGTCTTCATATCCAGTGAAAAATACAGAGCCATGGAAGCAAAGAACTCAGCCTTATTGCTTCTTGACATAGTAGTTCCTTCTATGATCATAATACTTTTATTTGGTTATTTTACTTCGGATCTCATATTGTGAAGCAGAGAAATGATAAAGTTACCTACGCTTATAAAGGACTTTGAGAACTATAATGAAAAACACTATAGAAATTCTATGTGTTCTTCTGGCTTAGTTTGATAAATTTTGGTGACTCACTATCTATTCAAAAGCACAGTGCATCTGTAATGCAGTGATTGGCAGAGCATCACAGGGGACACTTGCAATAGGGAAAAGTCACCATACTACAAATAACGTCTTATCTTCTTTCCACTGAAGTCAGTGGGAGTTTTGCCAGTAATTTCAGGGGAAGTATGTCCATTCCCATAATCTCCTTTGAAAATTACACCCAAAGGAGAAGACAAATAGGATCTAAAAACTGAAGTGCTCTTAGAACACCATTCAGTGTTGTGGCACCATCAATGCTGGAGACTTGCTTTGTTCTTTCGCTGCTGAAAAATATAATCCCTTAGATTTTACGTCACAGTCACACTTATTTATATGGGCGCTAACAAAGTCTTATCTCATATTTCTAACAGGACTCCCACAAATATGCCACAAACTGCATAGCTGCAGTTTGAAAGAACTATTATTTTCCAATATCTGAGCTATATTGTATAACTAGTTCCCAGAGTGTCATTCACTTTTCTTCCATAAAGCCAGACTCATGCTTTTTCCGGTAGAAATACTGGGTGTGATCCTGGATAGGTAAACTATGCTGTCATATCTCAGAGTCAGAGAGTATTTCTGCAGGTTCACCTCCCATTTCTTTGCTTTGATGATGTATGCAGGTTGTCTCTGTTGAAGAGTAGAGGCGGGGCAGCTGGAAGTGGATTTAAAGGATGCAACAAAAGGCTGCAGAGGACACCTTTTGTCTGTGCAGGTGACCATGACAAATGCTTCTAGTAGAAGTCACCTGACATATCTTCACCACAAATCAAAAATGGTGCTGGAAGTCTGGGTGAGTTTTCATTTCTGGTTTATTATCACTTACAGTTACAGCAGTGGTAACTTTCACCTGTAAGCAGGAGATAAAGAGGTGTTGGGATCAAAGGCATGCGCAAGACACATGGACATTTCAAGATGTTGATACAAGTGCCAAGGTGCTTTTTAAAATGAAATAGAGATCATAAAATTATATTCTCCCACTCCTCTACCCTATAGACAGCAGGAAGAATAAGGGCCCAGGAACAAAAGAAATTCTCTGCCCTTCCGTCTTTATGAAGGTAAAGTCCAAATCACTTGTCTAAAATTCATCTAATCTTTTAATGTCTTTAAGATCTCTCTTTTAGATGTGGTTTAAGTGCCCAGCTAGTAATAAATATGCTTCCACTTTCAAAAAAGCTGTAGGAAATAAAAAGCATTTAGTAAGTCATATCCACAACCAATATATCAGAAAGCAGGAATGGAAACTTAAATCCACCTGCAATCAAAAGGAGCTGGATGCTACACATGGAAGTCTGTAACAGGCATAAAGTGCCTCAAAGCTTGGCAGACTTCAGAACAGGAATTTAGTCTGGCTTTGTAACTGAATCAACACAGGGTTTGGATTCACTAACCTCCTTATGAAAATGATGAAACACATCAGAGGTGCAACATGCCTCCCAGATCCCGCCATAGTGATTTGATCAGTATTCTTAAAATGCAGTTAATTCTCCATTTTTTGCTTGCAGAGCACTTGGTCTGCAGTCACGGAGAGCGAGTGTGCAGTAATGACACTGTACCTTCCCTGGGATCTCAGCTGGTCCAGGCACCAGGGAGATGATTTGCTGAGACAAATAGAAATGTCCAGCCAGCCCAAAAGGAATGAACCTGCATTTGCCTGAGCAACCTCATGTAGACATTTCCAGGTCTTGGCCATGCTACCTTGTTCCCAGGGTTTCCTGAGGTCTCTAATAACTTTGCGCCTGTCTCTGGTACCACTCCTGAGCTCATACATCCTCCTTGAAGCATGGCACCAATTAACTTGGTCTGCCTTTGCAAATGCAACTCATGCTCAACACAGATAACACTGTGCCCAAAGAAGTAAACCCTGCTGGATATTAAGAGGCTCCATGGGCATCTGAGCCACAGTAGTTGCCATGAGAAGGAAGAGGTCCTAAGAGATCCTATAATTTTCGGATTTTTCTATTTCCCAAAGTGTATGGGCCCCACATTTCCTAGGGATCAGAGGTCCGAACTAAACTAATTCTTCATTGAGAAATATATGAGTTTGTCTTGAACATGTTTAAAGGGCAGAGTGGAATTTAGCCAACAAGCTGCCCAGGTATGGGTGACTGGCATCCCTTTGCCCAGTGCTGAAGGAACTGAAAAAGCAGTCTAAACCCAACAGGATTGCAAGCCTCAACTTTTTCTTTTCCCATATCTTTTTATATCGGGTAAAGAAAGAATGCCAATTGCAGCATTCAAAAAGGAAAGATAGTCTAAATTTTCTACCGTATGTCGTAATTTTGTGATCTCCGGTTTGAATTCTCAAACTGAAATATGCTCATTTACCTTTGGATGGGATTTCATCTGTTGTGTATCCAGTTGAATGCATGAATTTTCAGTGAGCAAAATTTTTTTCCCCTTTGATATAAAGAATGAAACTGAGAAAGTGAGTCGGTGTATTCTGTCTGCCCCAATCGCGGTCCAGTTGGCAGGAATAAATACAATTATAAATTCCATCTCCCTGAAGCAGACATAGCCATGCACTTCCATGCAAAAACCTTGCACGTCAGAAGTTCACAATAATGGCAGTCTTAGCTGGAGAAAAATAATCCCAACTGACTATGCTTCAGAAACAGGGAGAGGTAGGCCAAACAGTGTCACCTCCCGTAAACTGATGTTTTCAGGAGCAAAAGCTGCTTTTGACAATTTTTGTCAGAAGAAACACTGGGGGAAAAAACCTCAGGTAAACCAAACAATTTCAGTTTTGAATTTTTTTTTTCTTTCAGCTTACATATGTACAACAAGAGATTTCCTTTCTTCCTTTTATGGTTTTGGGATCACAATTTTTATGTGAAAAGTCAAGGTACTTTAAGGCACAGAATCACCATGGAGCAGCATTGTGTGGCGTGTGAGCAAATACGCTTCATGCGAGGAGGGAGGGAGGTACAAAAAGTCGTGACCCTCTGGCCCCCAGTGAAGCCTTCAGCTTCTGCCTGGCCAACTGCCTCACTGCAGCACTGCTGCAGGACACTGGCTGCGTTTTCCTCACATCTCCAGAGGTCGCAGTGCATGTGTATGCATGTTAACACTGGGGAGGACTGGGCCAGGCATGTTCGCTTTAGTTCTTCTCTGAATAAAAACGCTGGAGCTTTAAGTGGTGTGAAGTCCTATCACCTCAAAAACAGCATTCTCAGTCTGCAAACTGGATTCCTTCGTCTTTCTGTCCCTGGGTAATACGTGTGTGGATGCACACATTTTAAAGATACCACGCTCCTTGGATGGCAAGGGAAATAATACACTCACAGAAGCTGGTCACCACTAACTCACTAAACACTACCGAAGTTTGCTTTCACCTGACATTCCTGTTGCATCTAATAATGAGGGAGACAGAGACACAGATAAACCGTTTTTTGAACCACTTCTGCATTACTAGCGTTATATCTTGAGGAAAGAAATAAATTATGTTTTGGCTTGGAGATGCTGATTTGGAGCTGCTCTAATCAGTGTTCTGGCCAGAGGTCCCTCAGTGAAAGCATTTGCAGTAAGCAGATACAATTAAGTCTGCTGTATTAACATAATTGGGAAATAGGGGCCAATACTTAGCTTGACCCTCCGCCTTTCTAGAGAAGAAAGGTACAGAAAGCCTACAGCACGCATTTAAAGAAGCTAAGTTGTGCAGTTTGTTGATACCCGCAGTAAAAACTCAGCAAAGAATTTATCCACATGGGAAGACTGAAGAAAAATTCAAGCTCTAGGCAACTGCCTAAATGTTACCATTACGTCAGAAAAGAGTTATCTGATGAAAATATCATCAGACCAACAGTGCTATATATATATATAACTGTTTTTATACAAATATAAGCAAGATGGATTGAATTTAACATGATGCATACAACCACTATGCCAATAATTCATCTGATTTCTTCAATTTTAATTTTTTAGTTTTTCTGATGTCCCATAGCTTGGGTTATGAAAGAAATTGAAATGTAGTTTTGAAACTTTCTCCTCCTACTTTAAGTTTTTGTGTCAAATCACTAAGCCAACTCAGACCCAAACAAAGGACAGCATTCATACATACAAAAATATTCTAGAACCCAAATATGTGTAATGTTTTCTGTATGTAATATAATGTCATCATCACTCAAACAACCTATTGACCGGCGTCCAGATTCGCATAGGTAAAGATGATACCCTGACACTGACATAACATACACACAATGACCAAAAGTTTCTCATTCAGAGCATAGTGGCATTCACAAAAATACCTACTTTGCGTATGAATCAAACTGAACTGGGTGACCAGATGAAATTAAATCAGAACTCTCTCAAACTTGGGCCAACTACAGAATTCAATTCATTGTTCTCAAATTATGAAACAAGTGGTTTCTTGGTATTTTATGTAGTATACAACAACTGTCCAGGGACAAATAAATACCAGCTGCAGCTGAATGGCTAGTGCAACAGAGATGGATATAGTGTTGAGTGACTTACCTTAACTCAGACCTCTTGATCTTTCTGCATCTCTGTAGAAAACAAAGTGTAATTACTGTTCTCCTGCTGACAATTTTAACTGAAGTAATTTTAAAAGATTTAAGGTCAACTTAAAAAAAAAAAACCTAACAGTTTAAGCACCTATCAAAAAACTCAGCAAAAAAGTCTCCCAGTTTGTCAGTCATCTGCCCCTGGAGATGACTGGGCTCCATAGGTTCTCTCAGTTTTAGTCTGAAAGTGACCTAAGCACCCTGAGTTATGTTTTCTGGACATAGGCAGAACTGGTCCCACTCAGCAACTATACAGCTTTCACGTGTGTAAACCTTCTTGGCATCCACAAACTGTGTGGAGACCCGCCTCAGGCTCATGAGAGGTGGCCTTTTAAATCAAGTTGCAGCACTTCTACACACAACAGCAGAGAGCTCACTAACAAAGAGGAAGCAGACCGACTTCTATTTACACATTTGAAAGTCAAACAGAGATCCCAGCCAGCCTTTTAAGCAATAAGAAAGAGGTTAAATGCTTATAGATTACTTGGAAAGTTTGTGTTTTAGGGACCTCTAGGGTCAGTACAAACAAAAGGAGAGTTTTTATAAACTGTGAAACTTTCCACCTCAAGAAAGTTAGGGATACCAAAAACATTCATGTCTTTAAAACAAACAAACAAACAAACAAACAAACCACTGTCATGCTATACCATGTAATTCTTCTCTATATAAACTGGTTGTTTTTACAAGCATAGAAATGACAGCAGTGAATTTCCCTTTACGAGAGAGACTGCACATAAGATGAACAGCCTTGGAGACACCAAGTATCTGGTATATGTGACAAATGAAACACATCTTGCTGGCTCTGCAGGACACCTTGAAACCCTGGTGTTACAGAATAGTCTTTAATCGTAAACAAAGTGACTCTGAAATTGGATTCTTTTCATGTTTTCCCACATGGAGACCTCATTGCCTTACATCATTTCATTAACGCCTTCCCTTCAGTGACGAGAAGTAGGTTAGGAGTCTCTGGCGCCCTGTCTGTTTTACGTGGTGTTCACACTTGTTTTGCCATTAACATCATGTGAAGTTTATCTTGAATGGCACTAAATCTTACATGATACAAGAGGAAGAAAAATATGAGAGGAAGGTCTGGATAGGTCTAAACTGTCAGCATATGTAGACCATCCACATAAAGAACCTGATTCTGCATAATGCCAATGGTATGAGTTTCAACAAAGCTGAGTGCCGGATCCTGCACTTGGGTCACAACAAATCCATGCAGCGTTACAGGCTTGGGGAACAGTGGTTGGAAAGCTGCCTGTCAGAAAAGGACCTGGGGGTGTTGGTCAACAGCTGGTTCAATATGAGCCAGCAGTGTGCCCAGGTGGCCAAGAAGGCCAACAGCATCCTGGTCTGTATCAGGAATAGTGTGGTGGGATGGGGAAGTGGAGGACTAGGGAAGTGATCATCCCCCTGTACTCGGCACTGGTGAGGCAGCACCTTGAACGCTATGTTCAGTTTTGGGGCCATGGCTACAAGAAAGACATTGAGGTGCTGGAGCATGTCCAAAGAAGAACAACAGAACTGGTGAAGAGTCTAGAGCACAAGTCTTATGAGGAGCAGCTGAAGGAACTGGAGTTGTTTAGTCTGGAGAAAAGAAGACTCAGGGATAACCTTATCACTCTTTGCAACTACCTGAAAGGAGGTTGTAGCAAGGTGGGGGTCTCTCTCTTCTCCCAGGTAATAAGTGATAGGACAAGAGGAAATGGCCTCAGGTTGCACCAGGGCAGGTTTAGGATGGATATTAGGAAAAATTTCTTCAACTAAAGGGTTGTTAAGCATTGTGACAGGCTGCCCAGGGAAGTGGTTGAGTCACCATTCCTGGAGGTACTTAAAAGATGTGTAGATGTGGCACTTAGGGACATGGTTTACTGGTGGACTGGGCAGTGTTTATGGTTGGACTCAATGATCTTAAAGGTCTTTTCCGACCTACATGATTCTGTGATTCTCAAATTCTAGATTTTTTCTCCCACACACAGTTTAAGACTCCATGTTTCATCCATGAGTTGTTGAAAGCCTACAGAGATTTGTCAGTCTGTTTATTCTTGTTCTTTTATACATCTGTTGTGTAGTCCCTCTTACTTACCATGTGCACCCCTTTATGGCCACTAAAGCATAGTGATTATCATCATAAGCAGTAATTTTTGGTAAATTACAAGGTGGCACTTAACTGTAAAGCATTGCAGGAAACTTACCTTTTAATAGAATTTGTCTTTTCCTTTGGAATATTTTCAGTCCTACTAAATCAGAGGAAGAAAACGGGGTTTACATTCATTTATAAATTCAGTTTCAAAGACAGTAGAGTTAAGAGTGGTCATCATAAAACCTTTTTTTAAAAAACCTATCAACAGTATTTTTGCATAGAGTAATGCACTGTACAGTATTTGTAAATCAATAAATGATGGGGAAATTGTCACAGTTAACTAATATGTATTGTGTTTTGAATGACACTTAAGGGCAAGAAGGAAATGCACAGGCAGTGGAAGCGGGAACAGGTGTCCTGGGAAGACTATAGGGATGCTGACTGTGTGAGGATGGGGTCAAGAAGGCTAAGGCATGGCTGGAGGTGAACTTGGCAAGGGACACAAAGAATAATAATTAGGGCTTCTACAGGTATGTCAGCCAGAAAAGGAAGGTTTAAGAAAGCATACCCCCACTGATACACAAGACTGGCAAACTGGTAACAAAAAACAAGGAGAAGGCTGAGGTACTCAACAACTTTTTTGGTTCAGTTTTCACTGGCAATGTCTCTTCCCACACCTCTCGAGTGGATTGACTGCAAGGCTGGGACTTGGGGGGCAAAGTCCCTCCCACTGTTAGAAAAGGACAGGTTCAAGACCATCTGAGGAATCTGAACATACAGAAGTCTATGGGACCTGACGAGAGGCATCCCAGAGTCCTGATGGAATAGGATGTAGTTGCCAAGCCACTCTTCATGACATTTGAAAAGTCCCGGCGGTCAGGTGAAGTCTTTGGTGACTGGAAAAAGGGAAACATTGCACCCATTATTAGAAAGGGTAGAAAGAACGACCCTGGGAAGTACATACCTATCAGCCTCACCTGTGTGCCTGGGCAGATCAAGGAACAGATCCTCCTAGAATCTATGCTAAGGCACATGGAGGACATGGAGGTGATTTGAGACAGCCAACATGGCTTCACAAGGGGCAAGTCCTGCCTGACCAATCTAGTGGCCTTCTATGATGGAGCGACCACATCAGTGGACAGGGGAAGAGCTACGGGTGTCATCTTTCTGAATTTTTGTAAGGCCTTTGACACGGTCCTCCCACAACATCCTTCTCTTAAAATTGGAGAGATATGGATTTGGTGGGTGGACTGTTCGGTGGATGAGGAATTGGTTGGATGGTCGCATCCAGAGGGTAGTGGTCAACAGCTCAATGTCCAGGTGGAGATCAGTGACAAGTAGTGTCCCTCAGGGCTCTGTATTGGGACCAGTACTGTTCAGTATCTTCCTCAATGACATAGACAGTGGGATCAAGAGAACCCTCAGCAAGTTTACAGACAACACCGAACTGAGTGGTGCAGCTGACATGCTGGAGGAAAGGGATGCCATCCAGAAGGACCTGGACAGGCTCAAGAAGTGGGCCCATGTGAACCCCATGAGGTTCAACAAGGCCAAGTGCAGGGTCCTGCACCTGGGTCAGGACAAGCCCTGATATCAATACAGGCTAAGGGATGAAGGGATTGAAAGCAGCCCTGCTGATACGGACTTGGGTGTACTGGTCCATGAAAAGCTGGATATGAGCCAACAATGTGCACTTACAGCCCAAAAGGCCACCTGTATCCTGGGCTGCATCAAAAGGAGCGTGGCCAGCAGGTCGAGGGAGACGATTCTGGCTCTCTACTCTGCTCTGGTGAGACACACCTGGAGTACGGCGTCTAGCTCTGGAGTCTTCAGCACAGGAAAGACATGGAGCAGGTCCAGAGGAGGGCCACAAAAATGGTGAGAAGGATGGAGGACCTTGCTTATGAGGACAGCCTGAGAGAGTTGGTGTTGTTCAGCCTGGAGAAGAGAAGACTCCAGGGAGACCTTATTGTGGCCTTTCAGTACAGGCACAAACTTTTTGGTAGGACCGGTAGCAATAGGACAAGGGGAAATGGTTTTAAACTAAAAGAGGGAAGATTCAGACTACATACAAGGAAGACTTTTTTTACAATGAGGGTGGTGAAACACTGAAACAGGTTTCCCAGAGAGGTGGTAGATGCCCCATCCCTGGAAACATTCAAGGTCAGGTTGAACGGGGCTCTGAGCAACCTGAAACCTGATGTAGTTGAAGATGTCCCTGCTCATTGCAGGGGGATTGGACTAGGTGACCTTTAAAGGTCCCTTCTGACCAAAATCGTTCTATGATTCTACAATTCTATAATTCTATTCACCCATGTAGATAAATGTCATAGCAGAGGTGACAGAGCATTTGAATGACAGTGTCTAATTGCATTTACCTTCATAAACAAAAAGATTAGCATATGCTGGATACTCCAGAGAATACTACCAATCAGCCTTCAGAATGAGAATCCAGAGTCATTAAAATTCAGGTTCTGAAAGTAAAAAAACAAAAAACCTAGAAAAATTACCATTAAGATTATATCACCTTATTTTCATACCTTGAAAATCATTAAGCCTTTTTTATTTTAAATACACATAAATATTTATTGTTTAAAAAAAGATGGGTTAAAATTTACATAGGTGATCTAGGAACAACCTTGACTCTGGCCCCTTTATTCTCTATGTCTTTTATAAACATGCATTCAAAGAATGAAGGTGGGGGACAAGGAATTAATTTCATAGATGAATATTGCCAAGTTACATGTTTTGTATTATGGAAGACAGTTTTAAATTATATGACAATATGCCATTAGCATGTCTTATTCACCCTTCAGCTACCATGCAAGTCAATTAACAGATGAAGCTAAGGTTTTACACAGCCCTTTCTTACTCTGGATCAAATTGTTATCACTATTAAAGTGGTGTAAGTCTGAATGAATTACACTGTAGTCAACTGAAACTGAATTATTTCAGAATTACATGAACATAATTAGAATAAAATTGTCCTTGAACAAGTAAATTGAGTTTTCTAGCAAGCTGAAATATATAGTACAGGAAGCAGGGCTCATGTAAAGCGAATTGAACACAGTCCTGCACATGAGATGGTAATACTAAGAGAACAGGGGTGCAAAATTAATTTATGGACTGGATTGTCCAGCACAGTACACATCTTCTTAACACAACACTATTCTTGCCTGAAAGGCAGCCCTAGCAACATCATACCTGTGAAATGGGGATCTCAGTGGCAGGATGCCAGAAAAGCACTGCCCCATGGCATGTAAAAGGGATTGCCAAAACAAATGAGAAAGTCTCTGCCCCAGTTCCCAATAACCTACATATGGTCATTCCCTTGGGGCTTATATCTACCTTAGGGCTGCCCTAACGCAGCATAGAGAGAGCTCCTGTAAGTAGATCTGCAGCAGCAATAAGCAAATGAAATGGAGTTATTTGCATTGTATGAAATTCTTCCCTGCACCTTTAAAATATGCATCTGTCCTAGGATCTGCTATATGTTTCTTTTTTCATGATTTCTAGAAAGTACATATTGGAAACAACTGCTTTCATTTTTTTCTAGCATATTCCTAGAAATGTGCCCACCTCTGTATAATACAGCCTGAAGAAAAGGGGGATGGGTTCTGTGGAAATAATTGCAGGAGACACTGCAGTTAAAGGCTTTATTGTTAGTCATACACAGGAGATGGCAAAATAAGGAATGCAGTTCTGACATGAAAATTTACTTTATCTGAACAACGTTGTACGGTTCTAGTTTCAATTTTAAGGACAGCTTTCAGACTTAATGTGCTAAGCATTCAGACATTTTTTTCCCTTTTGCTGCCAGTCCTTTGTGTCAATGGTCAAATAACCTTTCCATCCTTCTAGGTGCTAGTGTCATTCACACTTTTCAAACTCTTCTGCCTTTAGCACCTACACAAACGAACTGGATTGGAGGGAGTGTAATAAATGGATCCTCCAGGGACGAAATATTGAGAAAGTGATATTTTCAGAGGGAAACCACATATTTGAGAGTGCACATCTCTTCTAATTAGGGAGCTCCTCCCTTCTGAGTCGTTAGCTTTTCTGTAGCATATACACATACAAATCACAGCAGTGCCTCTAGCTCTGTGATGTCTCTGGAGACATGCAAGGGGAATACACAACTGCTGGTGACTCACCACTAAATTGGAACGACCAGGTAAGGGGGCGTTTTTCAGAGGACTGTAGCTAGGACATCCATTACTTTCTGTGATTCACTTGTTCCCTGAAACAGCGGGTAGCTGGGCCTAAACACAATATAAACTGCTTTAAGGTACTAGCTAACAAAAGAACTTCAAAGCTAAGTTATTTCTTACATAACCCCACTGAAGCCCCAGCAAATGTATCTAGTCCAACATTTTCTCTGTGTGCTCATGATGTTTGTGCCATGAATTATATTTGCTGTAAAGCTGTGTCTGACTTTTCTTCTGCCTGCTAATGAACATATTCTAGGAGTAGTTCAATATTGCAGAAGCTAAGCAGCATAAAATAACCACACCATTCTCAGAGGCTCGTCTGGCTCACATACTTTTCTTTCCTTGCATGTGCTTCTCCTATACTCTGAGATGAAGTGTAGGTGGGGAAGCTCTGTGTACAGAGCTGCTATAGCTTGGGGCTACCTGACAGTTCAAGTGCAGCTCCCAGGCCAAAGCTACGTCACAGGACTAGTGCTGTGGTGATGTTCAAATCAATAGGTAGTCCTAATTGCTAGACTAAGGAAAAGCCACTGAGCAAGGCCAGCTCAGGGAAACCCAGCTGCATGCTCAACCCGTGTCTCAGGATGACAGATTGGAACACAGATGATATTTCTCATCTGTGACCCACTCCTAGAGGTATCCTTCCCTCAGCTCTCTACGGTCACAGTCTGCCTTCTGGCTCTGGGTCCCACAGAGACTTTGCTATGCTAAAATTAGACTTAGGCACTTGTTTCTCTCTGTCCCCTTCCTGCTTTGTACCATCACAAAAAGAATATACCATGTTTCCAGTAAACACAAGAAATAATAAAGAATGGAACATCACTCCTGCATCAATTTTTAATAATTGGAGTCATTCCATTTAAACATCAGCATAGATATCTCTTTTTCTGGAGGAAGAGCCTGGCTGATTAAAGACTTTAACTAGCTTTCTCATTGTTTGCGAAATCAATGCAGGGTAAAAGTCTGAAAGGTACACTCAATAAACCTATTAATTGTGATTGGCAAATTAGACAGCATTTTAATCTATCTAATATCCAGCCCAAGATTGTTGTGGCACTCTGTTTTTTGGTTAATGCAATAAGGAACCTTTAAAGAGTTAGTTAGCAGAAACATTCACAGTGTTTGAACTAGTAATTGAAGACTGGAGAAAGAGGTGAAGAGAGACTAGGCTACCTGAAGAAGGATTACCAAGTCTGATGCAGCATGTCCACATATTATATTTGTGGATAAACAAGGAATTATCTCTTGCAGTAATGCAGCATTAGACATTTATAAGAGATTCTGAATGAGATCACTGAAGAGTCTTTTTTCCCTCCCAATTCACTGGAGGCAATCTAACTTCCTTCAGTAACTACCATAGAAAATGGAGTCATTAATACTTAAAATACAAAAGACACTGCATTTTAACTAACTTGCACAGGAAGTTTTCCAAAGTGCAAAGGCTGGGTCTGCATAAGCACTGAATGCACACATCCACCCAATACTGCGTGTGCAGTCCGCCACGGTATGAGCAAATGCAGCAATTTCACATGCAGCCAGCATTTTCAATCTCATTTGTGAATGCAAATGCACTGCTGTGATACTGCTTCATGGATGTGCCTCTTTGACAACCAGGGATTAGATTTGTGAACAGTCGTTAGATATCACTCCTTTTCTTTAATAAATACAAGCTTTACATTTATCAGAGAAGATATTTATTTCTGACTTATAAAGTGCTTCTGTAAGTGCAGTGCTCCTGTAAGTGCAGTGCTCCCTAATTATGAATTTATTAAGTAATTTCAATGCCTGGCCTTTGTCTAATGCAACTGATCCTGCTTGTTCTGCACGTGTAGATTAGTCCCTTCATAGAAATGACACTGACACCCTTAGTATTGTTTGTGCTTGCGAGAAGTCCAGCTCAGAATAGTCAAATTTCCAAGTCCTTCAAGGCTCTTAAAATGGTGTAGCATCACTTAGTCTGCCTAGGAGGTGTCAGGGACAGCACAACCATATCAGTGCTCCAATCCCAGCATCCACCAGCACTGCCCGGAGCTTCCTAAGCTACTCATACTGAGGAGGGTCCACAGACACATTCCTGTACTCCTCTTCAGGAACAGATATGAATTCCCACAGTGTCCTAGCTACTTGACTTCTCCAGAGATTTGTACACAAATCCGTTGCCTTGCCATGCTTTTTCTTATTTGTGCCTTTGGTGTACATATGCACCTCCTAATCCGCTCCACCAAAAGCTGTCCCTCAAACTGTGGCAACACCAACATGTGAGTCACAATGCAGGGATGATGCCCTGGAACCCCTATTGGCACTGTCTGAGATCTTCCTGTGCGATAAACAACAAGAATTGCCAAGTTCCCAGCTTTCGGCCACACGCCTTCTATGGGCATGCTTTCTCTAACTAAGTTATGTCTCCTTTGACCAAAAGTGTCCTGCAAAATAAAAGAATAAAAACAGAAATAGCAAGAACTGCCTCCAAGCTCAGGCAGCCAAAGGGCACTCAAGAGAACTCATTATGGAGATGCAAAGTAGTTAAAGCTGCTGCAAGAACTTCGGAAAATTCAAAAAGATCTTGAGACGGACTTAACTAGATATTGGAAGTTTTGCTCAAAATACAAAATATTAAGCAAGGCTTGTATCTTCATCAACTTTAGGAAATAGGTTTTTTTCCATGAAGCCCCCTGATTTTCAGACACCTGAGGAATCATCTGAACCTGATATCTAAAAGTGCATCCTCTTTAACCATTAGACAATACCCTGCAGATTAAATTCATTAGGGCTAAAATGATCACTGTTTATCTTTTTTTCTCTAAACAACACTCTCTTTCAGGCATGCTGAATCTGTGAAGTCATTAACACAGTAACAAGTGCATAAGATGAATGAGCCAAGACAGCTATTATCTTTCTTACAAGTTCCTCTCCCTGTAACAGACATAAATAACATGGGTCTGTTTCTCCCACCAACAGAACAATGCTAAACAACATGGCAAGCCTCAGTCATCATCTAAAGAAATGCTTTTAGCTGTCCATTTTCCAATGTGAAGTCTTAAGCCATAATCACATACATATTTAGATACCAAAAGATCTGGGTCATGCACCAGGATCTTTGAAAGTGCAAAGGTAACTAATGACAGATTTTGTTCTGGATCCTAGTTCATCAGTTCTGCTGATATCTAAAACCCAAGGCACACATCTACATCTTTAAACACTTAGATGTATAAAAATTGTACGTGTCTTTTCACATCAAGTGCCAGGCTGACAGCATCATATATCAGAATGATAGATCATATAATGCTGTCCGTTTGATTTTAAAATGGCTATAACGAATGTTGCATATACATATATATACATATATATACCTGGTGTGTTCTTAAATGTTTCTCTAACATTGTGTGTCCATATCCCAGCTCTCTGTCTCATAGCAAGAGAAAGATTAACTTTTTCCTCTTTCAAGTTCAGTCTTCTTATAAATAATTTTAGAACTTTGAAAAATATTTTATCCCACTTTGAAAAATATTTTATCCCAAAACCACACATACACTTCCTCCAACAGCCCAAGCATTATTTGGGTTTTTCTTTTGGACCCCAGTGAATTGAATCTTTATTGACTTATCAGTGCCTGCTGACAACTCTGTAGTTGTATTCATCTCATACAACCAATACTGTTATGAGGTCACTGTTCTGCATTTTGTCCTCTTACTCATTCGTTTCTTCTATGGATTGAACAGAAGATTTTTGCAGCGCACATGATATCTATCATTTTAAAGGAGACTAAACATATTTACTTGGTGAATACAAATGGAAGCTACAGCAGCTCCTTGCAAAGCCCTTGAAATGATCTGCCTGTTTTGCGCTACTTTCTGTGGCAGCAATCAGCAAAGCTGGAAAAAAGATTTTAAAATGTCTCAGTGAAAATATTCCAGGGAGAAGCAAACATTTGATAAATCTTTTTGGTTTACTGAAAACTTACTCCCCCTATCCTCTCCTGGTTGAGAACTGGAGCAGGTACGTCCAAGGTGATTTGGTAGAAAACTCAATTTTCTGGCAGGAAGGGGGACTTCCAAGGCTGCAGGACTCTTACTGCTAGGGATCAAAGCAGCAGGAGCCCATGGATGTCAAGGAACTGACTTGCAACTGACAGTTCTGTCAAAGAATTAATATATTATCAGGCTTCTAAAGTGAAATCTCAGCTTTCTTCAGTAGGAAGAAACAGAGGAATTTGAAAGAGGATCAGCAGTGACTAAGCAGCATATGCAGCGGAAGAGACTTTATACAGGGAGGCGAGGGGTGTGAGACTCCTGACTGCTGGCTGGGGACCCACCCCCCGCCGGCAGACTGAACGCCCCTCACTAGCTGAGGAAGGGACTCAAGATGTACAAAAGACTTCTCTGGGTTCAAAGGTCTTCACAAGCACTAGCTGAAGCTCAGTCCTCCCTGGCCTCAGCAACATTAAAAGCCCAGTGTTTTGCAGTGGAGGCAGGATGGTTTTCCTCCACTAAGGGGGGTGATCATCAGGAGCTGTTGCAGATATGCTTCAACATTTTTGCTGAGCAGGAATTTGAACACTGGTAGAAGTATATGTGCTGCTGCTGGCCGTAGGGCAGCTCATGTTAGTCAAAGACTGTACTTATTATCTATCATTAGCATCCATTCCGTCAGTATATAACTAGTATATTCATAACCTAATTCCATAATGTTAAACTGTAATTAGTTCTATCTAATACTGCATCTATGTAACACAGATATCTGAAGACCTTAGTGACTAAGTACTGAGGACTAAGATACCTTATGACTAATTTTTGAGCATCTTGTCCTCCAGTCCATTATTATACAGTCAGAACCCTCTATTAGAGGACAACAGGAGTTTAGGAAAGAAACTCAAACCTCGGTGGCTGACAGGACTGGACATGCAACACCCAGATCAGTGATTTTTCTATTTATAATTCCAGCACTAAGCTAGGCATTTTATTATAGTTAAAATAGCTAAATGCAGATTTTTAAATAATAGATAAGGATTCCTATTTTAGAATACTATAAAAATATTTGCAGACATTTGTGCCAAAATCACTTTCCCTGAAAGGAGAATAAAGATGCACACACACCAAAACGAGTCAGGAAGGCTGGTCCAGCAATTAGGCCATCAGCTAAATATGAGGATTGTTTCTCAGTTCTGCCTCTTTCACATTTAGTGAGTGACTCTTTTCAGAGTGCTATAGCTGGCTTTCCCATCCTGTGCACAAGTCAAAGGGCAAACTAAGACAGTGAGTGTGCCAACCTGCCTTTATATGCATCTCAACTGTTCTGAATATCATATTTAAGATAGGGACTACCTGACAGAGCATCTTCTTTCTCAGCTTTACTGGCAGGTTCCTCAGTCATCCCTGCCTTCTGTTACAATACTTTTTCCCTTCTCTGTACTGTCTAGGGTGGGGGAATTCCTCAAGTGCTATTGTGATTGAGGCAAGAAGTCCTGAACTCAATGGTCCACTTGCATATTAACCGACTGGACTAGAAACTTACATAATTAATTTATTATGAAAACAAGGCTGAAAGCTCAACCATAGAACAGTGGTGGCTATTTTGACAAAGTAACTACTTCTAGTTCGAAAATTCTTTTGAAAAATGGGCGTGCAACTTACTCATACAGAAATTTTAATAATTGTAGTGTGGGAGCATTAACAAGGGGCCTATAAAACTGAAAGAATATTAATTTCATTTGCAGTCCTGGATATCATTACATTCAACTTTGATGCCTGAAGCATAACCTAATTACATAGATCTTTCAGATAGAGCCTCTTCACTTTATATGCTTTTGTCAATCCAAATCAATTTAGCACACTGCCTCCAGAGCCCTTAAAAACACCAAGGCTCTTATAGCCAGTTTCTGTGGCAAGGGCTAAAAAACTCCAGTCAGGTTTCCTAAGTAGCAAATCCCCAGGAGTGTTTTCACACCAGTTTTAATAGCTTAGTCCATGACTGCTCACTCAGTTCTCCCAGATATAAGATTCTGCAGTTGCTTTCTTACCAAGTTACGTGTAAAACATGAAATGTGTCACTTGGTCTGCAGGAGGGGTTCCAACTTTCTTATGACCAAGATAAAGAGAAGCTTGTTTATTTATTTTGTTGGCCCTCAATGATATGAAAGCCAAATGGATTATCTGTCTACCCTCTGCCTCGGTTCACAAAGCAGCTCTGCCTGAGGCAGGTAAAAAGAGGCAAACTCTGCAGTCGCCACATCCGCATGGAAGAGATTTGGTCATTAACTTTCCTCCTTAGTAGCTAGCTACCAGAAGGAACATAAATTAACAGAAAGTTTTTTGAGTCTGACATGCTTTTAGTGGCTGGATTTTTCTGTTGTCAGCAGAAGAGTGCTGTGGTGATATCTGCCAGCAGCACTGTAAGCTGGAGCATGGCCAGGGTTTCTGCCATAAACCTCAGAGGTATATTCGCCCTTATGTAATAACACTTATCACAAAGGATCCCGAAGTGCTTTGAAATTGCACAAGATATATTCAGGGAGTGATTCATCACCAGGGCTTCTCCAGGGCACAGCTGTCCCTACACATGCTGTCAACTTCTGGCATCTTAAATAGCAGCATCTTCCACTCAGCTTTTTAAAGCATGGGGTGGGTGGTGACCATGCTCGACTAACTCTCGTCTGTGGGGTTTGTCCTGTTTAATATAGAAATAGAAAACAACAGTAACACTGAGCATCATCTTGGCTCAGTTCCTTGCAAGTGCTTGTTTACAACACAGACATATATGCTTGCCACTGTTTTAAGACCAATCTGGCACAACCTCCCAAGCTGTTGAAATCTGATGAAACTGTCACCACAAGTTCTTCAGGACCTGACTGGAGCCCCCCGTGTCCTGCAGAGGTCTGAGCTAGCAAAATTCTCCTAAATCTGCGACAGCTCGGATTACTGCCACTTCCTGAGCATTTCTATAACAATTTGTGGTTACATAGTACATACATGTATCTGAATATTACCTTAAGGCCTTGAAATAACTTGTGTGAACACTGCCTCCCTCTCTCCCTTCCGCTGCAAATAGTTAAACTGTATCAAGTACTTTGCAAATTATTTCTCATTCCTGCTTGGAATGCGACAACAGCTATCTTCATTTTGGGATCCTTCAGAGTAAGGGATAGAGGAGAGATCATACAATTACAAGGTTGGGAGAGGCTTCATTAAAACTGGTATCGAAAAATGCTGAATCAGTGAAACAAGATTATAAAATTGAACATTAAGATCGTGTTTCTAACTCAGAACAGGAAATGACTGCCATAGGCATTACCAAGCTAATGAACAACCCGAGGCACTTGAAAATAAAATCCAGTAAATGTGAATCATGGAAAAAACCCCAAATATAAAAATAACAAGCCAGCAGGACATGCTTCCCTAGGACTGAGGGAACGCTCCACAGGCACAAATAGCCAGACAAAAAGAGTTCCAGTCTCAACACACAGCCTAGTCTCAGCCTAGAAAGAAGGAAGTGATACCCAAAAGCTAAAAACCAGTAAGAATTATAATTTAGAATTAATTTAAATATATCAGGAATATTGCGTCAACTGAAGTAATTACAGCCAGACCAAAAGATTATTGTCATTCCATTGGGATTCCAGTGGGATTGATGATCTCAGGGTCTCAAAATTACAAAATCACAATACCACAGCAATACCCTAAAGAAGAGAAAGCTCTGCTCTTCCACAGCAACAAACAAGTGAATGCTCCTCATCAAAAAAAATTGATCCAATATGCTATTTGAAAGGAAGTTCTGTCCTGTGAATTCTGGCATTGGTATTTGATGGACAGTCATTTGTTGTTGGCTAGAATGAGGGAAAGGCCATTACCAGGCATCCAGGTTTAAATTTATGACAATCAATTAAACTACAAGGAGAAAACTGGTGTTAAGTGAACAAATGCATTTACAATACACAATTTCAAATCATATCACCTGAGAACAGAACCAACTTAGAAAGCCTGGTATTAAAGCCAGTACAAGAATTAGCACAGAAATTCTTGGTGGTTCTTCCTGCCAGTAGCTTAAGAAAAAACTGTACCACTCTGAAATTATTTGAGATAGTTAATTTCTTTGTAATTCAGAATTGCAGGAGGACAATCACAACCCTAAAAAATGCTCTAGCAAATCACCTCAGAAAAAAAATATTTTAAATGTTTCAAGTTTTCTATTTCCAGAAAATTTATGAAACAGATGTTTAAGCTTCAGAACAAAGCCACTTCAAAACTAGAAGACTGAGTCTTTTTACAGCTTGCTTTTCTAAGAAGTGATATTTATGCACATGTGCTATCGATTTTGTTATCTGTGTAGAAGACAGAAGGGCAGATTCTTAGTGTTTTGTAGTAAAAATATTTGAAAGTTATTGTAAGAGAAAATAAAAGTTAATCTTTCCTAAAACGAGTTTTGCAAAAAGAAAAATGAACAAAACATGATGCTTTCCCCAGAAAAATCAACCTGGTGAACCAGTGCCTTCTGCTAAAACTTTTTGGATTTATAAATAAATTTTGTTCCACATGATTTATGCCATCTCAGCAAAGTTTATTGCAAGTAGATATGTTGTAGAATACAATAAATTTGTTTCACATAAGTATTCATAACATACACTGAATAAGATTTGACTGCACTACTCTAACCCAAGGAGTAAAAGGTATCTGAAAAGATGTCATAAACCAAATCAAGTATAGAATATATTGACCAGTAAAACACCTTGCAAAACATATATGATATCTAAAGTCTCAAAGGCAAAAGCACAGCACACAGAGATTAGAAAGTGATACTGCTTGGTGGAAATTGTAGATTTTAAATAAAATATTCCTTTGGCTCAAATTTTCGTAAAAGCCGTATATTATCATTATCATTCAAATACATAGTAAATGACAATCCTCTGCTCCAAAAATTGACGTGTAAGCAAACAGAATGGAGAGGGATGATGGAGGAAAAAGGAGGAACAGTAGGGCGAACTGAATAAGACATGTAGGACAGATGTCCTCTGTATACAACTAAGAGGAAAGGCTATTTCCTTGCTTGTGTTTCCATGGGTGTTCTTGACAAGAACCGAGGTGGCAAGTCTTGTCTGTGAATGGTCTGCCCTGAAGGGAGCAGAGGGCACACCACTTCAGTCCAGAGCTGCTTCCTCAACACGCTTGTCTCCGCTGGGTCAACAGTTACACCACCAGCTCTCACTGCTGGTTTCATATCATGGTAGCATGAAGAAAACACTAAAAAAATACAAAAAGAGGAAGCAGTTTCAAAACTACACAAATTTTCAAACAAACCCAAGGCCAGGTGCAATATTTGGTATTACTCTTACCTATCTACCCACTTTTACTTAGTCTTTTTTCAGTTTATGATGTCACCTTTGGGAATATGCATTAAAATAAGAAAGACATGAAGCAATCCATGTAGCGATGACATCTCTACAAAGTCTTAAGGAGTTGCTCAGATCAGCAGAAAAATGATCTGTAATAAGAAATAAGTGTAATAAGAAACAACTGTAATAACCTGAGAACTTCACAAGAACTTCAAAATTATTCCAGCTATCCTTTGCCAGTCCCTCCATATAAGTACCTTTAAAAGGATTGATTTAACTCAACTGTATGTTCCTAAATTATTCCAGAAGCCTGCTCGAGTCCATGATTTTGGAATCCATCACTACAGTGGTGCAAATTAGCCACATAGAACGATGAGGAATTATGGGAGTCACGTTTTTCTCAACGCAGAGGCAAGAGGGTCAGCAGAAACAGGGAGATTTGCAAGAGAACGAGTTGCTTTTTCGTTCTTGTCTTTGACTCAGCATCAGCTGTAGCTTCTAGTGCAGCAGCTGGCCTGGCTACAAGCAATTCAGAGAAGCAATGTGCTTCCTTCCAGATGTGAAGAGCTAGGATATATGTAAATATGTGTATTTTTCTGCTGTTACCCAGAAAGAGTTCTGCACTAGTTGAGCATCATTTCAAGTAAGTCTGCATCATTTTATTATAGCAGTCAGTTTCCTTCATATCATAAATAACAAAAGCCTGTTTAACAACAGACACAGCCAATGTGGCCACTTGCTACCAGGAGCAGAGCATTCACAGGATCTCTGCTGTTGGAGGTAACAAAAAGCCACTTCGCCCTTGAACTTCTGGTCAGTATCCAAGAAGGTATTTCACAACCGTAAGTAGTGTGATAGCTAAGTAATCATACCATCAGCGCTAAACTTGTTAGCAATAGAAAATTCTTATGTACAAAAGGCCCCATATGGCTAAGTATGTATTTTTCAAAGAGAAAATAATGAAGCTGTCTCTTCCATTATACATTAATGGCTTCTTTATTCTCTGCAGGAAAATAATCAGCCACTGAAGAGAGAATATAGAATGAGACTCATGTGTCAGTTAGTTGCAGATTTATTTTCAGGGCTTAATATTTGTCTGGGGATTTTCATGTTAACTAATCTGCCTCTTAAAAATAATATTTTGTTAAGGATTTGGCACTTTGAACTATAACAGGAAATGTAATATTAGAGTAAATATATGATCGGCTGAAAGCAATCCTGAATATCCAGCTATCACAGACTGACTCCAGATTTGGAACCCACTCCCATTAAGGCCAAAGTAGCAGCCTGTACCTGCAACTAGAGATAGGATAAAGAAACAATCTGGATTTTAATGGGCTTTCAGAAGCAAAGCATTTGATTTTGAGTCTTTTAGGAGCCTTTTCTTACTAAGCTAACCACACATTTGTATTGTTTACAGTGTACCTATAGAAAGCAATTTCATTGATTTTTTTTTTTTTTTTTTTTCCTAACTCTGGGTAAAACTGTTTCCACGCCTGAAAGTAAATGCTGGAAATTACAATTTTTCTTTTTTCCTGTCTGGCAGGAGGATTACTTAGCAAACAACTGTGCTTGATTTCTCTCTAAAAGGATAATTCCAAAATTGGCAGGACTCCAGAGAACCTGTAGGTCATTAACTTTATGAGCCTTATTTTTAACCCAGATATTGTATTTGTCAAATAAACTTAAGGACAAAAATCAAATTTTAGCAGATAGCTTGAGATATGAATCAAAATCATATCCAATGTTTGCCCTAACTAGGAAAAGAATTTCGAAAAGAATTAAAAAAAAAAACATGATATTTACTTTCCAATGAAAGTGAAATATTTCCAATGAAGTGAAGACACTAGCTTTATTACTTGCAGCAGAAAGCAATTTAGTATTACACGTGGATGTTACTATTCCATTAGCTTTATTCATTTATTAGGATCCACCAGAGTTTTCTCACTATACATCTGCCATCCAAACATCAGCTGAAATACTCTCTTTTGTAACTGGATACATCAACACGCTAGAAGCAATGACCTCAATGTTATTATGAATTTTAAAGTATTATGTTTTTATTAAAAGCAACACTATTATTCTAGGTTTGTCTGATTTCTGGTAGCAGATCTATGTAGATCTGGCGATTTTAGCTGCTCAAATTGAAGAATTTTTCCACTGATCAATAAATTTTTGAAGACTAATATTGGGGCCCAGTCTGAGCAGAGTGCCAGCGGAGTAACAAAATGCACTTCTCTAATGATCAAAAGTAAATCTATTTCAACACTCAGGGTATTCATATAAATTAAAGAATATTTTCTAAAATCTTCAAGATTGATAACAATACATTTTTTGCTAGCATTTGAGGGTGTTATGAAATTATTATCTAGAGAAATTTCTTCTGTAAGATCACTGCCTCATTCAGTGCTTCCAGCAGACAATACTAGCAGATTTTTCTCTTCATTACCAGTCATTCTCAGAATCTACCTCTTAGGACCCAATTTTATTATTGGTAGTAATTGCATGTTCTCTAGGATGATCTTTGTATATAATTTTAGCATTTTATAAAGTACCTAGATCTCAATGATATCGCTACCTTCATTTTAGAGATGGAAAACAGAGAAAGAGGCATACTAAGGTCAAAACATTTCACTAGTTTGAAGTATACTTGTGAGAGTTTTGCATTGTTCAGCGCACTACCTATGGAAAGAACTGCCCTCCATCATTTAATTTGCAGTTATGTTTATGTCTCATCAGATGTTCTGCAGATATGACCCCATGAGATGAACGGAGCATCTATAAAATTTTGACAGCTATCAAAGATCAAACTTGGTCAGCTAGTGTAGGAGTAAGTAAGGAGTCAGTGGCAGAGTCAGGGCAGCAGCCATTTCTTCCAAATAGCATCCAGCTGCATCAGGCAGGCTTCCTTTTCCTTCAAGCTGCTATCTCACTCAGCAGGTTCCTTCCCAACCCTGCCCCATGGAAGGGAGGATACTCCCTTCCTCCTCTGCTCTCTTGTGTGGTCATTGCTTGGCTGCAAATCAAGCATCTCATTCACTGTGACAGAAGGCCTAATGAGGAAAACCCATAAGCAAGAAATTAAAGACAAATAAGGTATCATTTACAAAGTGCTGACCTAAGCCACACTTGCAGTCTTAATAGTGAAGTTCTGCATCCTTTTGGCCAAATTATTCTTAATAATAACATAAGCACAGATTAAAAGGGATATTTTCCAACTTGTTTTTCTTTAAAAAATACAAAAAATAGCAGAAAGCTCATATTGAGCTTTCTTATTTGAGCATAACGTGTTGGCTCCCAAAAGTCACTTTCAGGCTTTGGACCTCTGCGTCCACCACACCTCCCACTGACTCTGCAGCTACTGAGTGACTGGTGACAACAGGAGACTGTGGTGCCCCAACGCTAATGAGTGCTAGGGAGGGATGAAAGATGTACTTTCCCCATGGACTCCCTCCCCCAACTTCCCTTTCCTCACTCCACAGCTGCTGGTCCCAGCCATGCCTCTTCCCCATCTGCTGCCCTTTCCAGCCACCCAGCACCGGCAGCCCCTGACGTCCACCATTCCACCACCACATTCCACCACCACCTCCTGCACCCTGCCCACCTGGGGATCTCCACTCCTCCACAGCCTCCGTATAGCACCAGAGTTGCACAGGCACAACAGAGAAGTATCATTCTTCTGTTTCTGGCCTGGAAGAGCTAAAGTTATTTTCAGCCCTTGGCTGGAGCATGTTCAGTCACTTTTTAGGGATAACATTAATATCCTAGTTCTACAATAATTAATTAGCTTCTAGTTTATAGAGGGTACATTTGTAATAGTTTGTTTCTAAATGAAACATTTGTTAAACTAGTCCTAGCCTATAAATAAATTGTATTTAATTTCTTTATACAGACCCTTAGATTGTTCTGTGGTCACTAGTGACCAAGATTAATTTATGTTTTTTACATACATGAGAACATTTGATATTTAAGTGATGCTCACTAGAGGTCTAAGTCATCCAGGTTTCTCTCCTCCTTTCTGGCATAAATGCTGACATGTAATAGTTGGACATTTGCTTTTCAAGAAGATGTTTGGTATAAATCTGTTGTCATACATCTTATTTATTCACTTCAAATTCTAATGGACAACAAACATGAAACAGGAAGAACACTGATAAATCAAGTTTGCCTAAAGACTAAATGCATATTCATGGAAATGCCTTGCTCTACAGTCATGTGTATTGGTGGTATTTGGAAAGGACACCTTCATTTCAGGTCTCTAAGAGCTCCACGAATAGTAATTATCCATAATGAAAGATAAGGTATTTCTAAAAATACTGTATGGCAGAAATGAAATAGATTCTATTATCACTGGTTTCCTTTTCCTTGTGGGACTCATGAACTTTCTATATAGGCATTGCACAGTGAGTATGCACAAGTTTTAAAATCTTTACAAAGCCAAAGGATCACTTAATAGAAACAGCGGGACAGAGCAGCATGCATTTATGAGGGCAGTAGATGTCAAAGGACCATCACCCCCATAAAGCTTAAATACTATTTAAAAGCACCCATCAAGAGGCAACATGAAGCACTGAAGGATGCTTAATCTTCACTGGCAGTCATTCGCGAAGCACTAACAACCACCTTCATATTGGCCATCAGAATAGTTAAAATGCCCGGGGGACTTCACAGTACCCTGGCAAGAGCAAAACTTAGAGTTGTTGCAACAGTTCCACTGCATTTCATGAAACTGAAGAGACGTATCTCTGTTGCCTTGCCTGTCAGAGCACCTGAGCAAGAGTATACTTGAAGGTTGTAAAAGAAAACTCTTCCATGACTCGCTGCAGTAGAGACAGCTCTGCAGTTTTCATCCCAGAGTGAGCAGAGTTCAAAGGCACAGCAGGAGCTCTGGGTTCTGAGAGTGACAACCACATTGAGTTTTTAAACTCCTGTTGCTAAAATAATTCAGGAGCTGCACTGGTAGCATTTCTGGAGCTGTGTGGATGCTGGTTTTCCCTAACCAAAACAAAGTTCCAAATGTACAAAGAAAAGCAGAAAACATCCAGTACTTCAATTTAAAAAAAAAAAAAAAAAAGGCACAAGTCTTCAGCTGTGTATGACTGCTGTTTTTGTCTAATGTCCTGAACATAAGACTGGGGGTCAGGAACAGCGGAGTGTAGACAGAGTGCCTATTGCACTGTCCTGGGTTTGTACCGCAGCCAGATTAACAATCTCATCTCTACAGGCAACAATGGCTTATGGCAGTGTACACTTCCTGTGGCTCCATCAGCCTTTTAAAATCAGCCACTGCAACACTTCATCATGGCAGCAATCAAAGGCTACAGCTCGTGTTGGCATTTCTGGGGATCTGAATCTCCCTAGCGTGAGCACAGCTTTCAAACCTACATGGGCGACATGGCTGCCTTGTCCTCCTTTCAAAAGCTCCCCAGGCTGTTCCAGCCTCTTTGCATGGTTTGTGGCAGCCTGAGGATCAGTCCCGAACCTGTACCCATCATCATTGTGATGGACAACTTTGTTCTGTCTCCTGTCTCTTCTCGTTGTCTCTGCTTTGTTCTGTCTCTCTGTCTCTCTGTCTTGTCCCCCAGGGAACACCCACAGGAACTGTGATTCTGGGGAGTTTTTTCCACTGGCTCCTTTGAGGATGAAAAGAAGCCTGTAAGGGGAGGTTTGCTTTACCTTTCCCACATTATTCATCTGCAGAAAGAATTGCCACAATCAGTTTATGTCTAATTACTTCTCTGTCATTCCGATTAGTCACTGCATATGATGCCAGTAGCTGAAGGAACTATCTGAGGCATAACAAAACCTATCTCATTTAATTATCTTTCATATCAGACGTCTGGTGTTGGGCTGCTATATCAATTGCAATCTACGTCAATGCTTTCTGCAGCTTTGAGATGGACATTTTATAGTGCCAATCAAGCACAGTTCCAGCTCTGCCCTTGAATCCATCTCAGAGAGATGCTGACAACATCTCTTCTTTGAACGTTGTCCCTTACCTTTTATAGACTCTGCAGACTTTCCCTGTATGTCCAGTGTGACATTTTGCAAACATCAGTATAGCTGTGGCGGTTCAGAGCCCAATTTTTCCTTCAGTTTATTACTGATTGGATTGGTTACTTTTTGAAGGATCATCCTCATTATTAAAGCTGAGTTAATGACATCCGAGGCAGATATCACTATAGTTTTATCCTTGCTTATTGGGGGTAAAGGGGTGATACCTGCTGTTCAATAACATGCATAGGTTAGTCCATATCTTCTGCACTATTTCATGTTGAGTTTGAATCACGAGTAATCATGCCCCAAGTTTGGGATTATTAGACACCAAACTATTGTTTTCTTAGAAAATGGGTTAGTTCTCCAAAGTCATGTAAACAATGTATGGGGTTTTGTTGTTGTTTCAGTCATGTTATTGCCTTCATAATTATCTTCATAACAAAAGTTCAAATGTCCCAACACAATATTGTTCTGGGGGAAAAAAAAAGATACATTGTGCAGCTTGGCTTTGCAATACCTGTTTCTGGAGCTCTTGGAGAGAGACTATTTCTTTCTTTCTTTCTTTAAGTGCCTCATAGGAGAAACAAGGAGGAATACAACAGCAATTGTACTGACAACAAAAAAATCATTCTATAATAATATGTTGCAAAAAATTAATATTAAGGCCAACAAATAAAATAAAATAAAATAAAATAAAATAAAATAAAATAAAATAAAATAAAATAAAATAAAATAAAGGTGAAAACAAGATGAAAGGCTTTGAAAGGTAGATGTTCATGTATAAAAATAAACTTTGCTTCATTGGCCAATATTTTAAGAAAATTCGGGCAGACTTTGTCCCCTATGTCTCTGTGTAGCTGCCAGCGCATATTGAAACAGAGGTGGATTAGGAAAATCTCACCCCACTGCCACACTTTCTGACATGAGTTTCTTTGCTGACTAACCCATTATGCATTCCTTGTATGCAAACTCCTTATCATAGAATCATAGAATCACAGTACTGTCTTGGTTGGAAGGGACGTTTCAGGTCATCGAGTCCAATCATCAACCTAACACTGTCAAAAAATATCACTAAACCATATTGCTAAGCACTACATCTACGTGTCTTTTAAATACCTCCAGGGATGACGATTCCACCACTTCCCTGAGCAGCATGTCCCAATGCTTGATAATCCTTTCAGTGTAAAATTTTTTCCTTATATCTAATCTAAACGTCCCCTGGTGCAACTTGAGGCCGCTTCCTCTTGTCTTATGGCCCATTACCTGGGAGAAGAGACCGACTCCCACCTCCCTACAGCCTCCTTTCAGGTAGTTGTAGAGAGTGACAAGGTCTCCCCTCAGCCTCCTTTTCTCCAGACTAAACAACGCCAGTTCCCTCAGCCACTCCCCATAAGACTTGTCCTCCAGACACCTCAACAGCTTCATCTGCACTTCTCTTAATATTTTTTCTGTGTTGGTCTCTTATGTACACTTGGAACTCTTTTCTTAATAAATTCAACATAAATTCCATAAAACATTTGCATTTTTAGCTAAAAAGAGTTGTAAATTTTCTCAATTTTCCTTTGAAATTAAAAAAAAAATTACCTAGTGACCATCTTTCTGTTTAATTTACGATTAAATAAGATCTGTCATTTTTTTTTACAGCACTTGTTTCTACTCTTTACCTGGGAATTAAAAGCATGGTAACATTTACCTCTCTAATAATATTTACAACTATTATATCCATGTCAAAAGCCTAGTCCCACAGGGCAATATTGGAAAAAGCCCTATCAGTTGTTGGCTCTTCCGAAGTATCCAAAGAGACAGTACCAGCTTTTCAGCTATCCATTAGCCCTTCCAAAGCATTTAGATCTGTCCTTGCTGTCCCTGTTTTCCAGAGATAGTATATGATTGATGTATAATGTTATGCTTCTTTACCTCATATCTCTCTCTTCTGAACCTTGTGGATCTCTCAGCCTCTGTATTCTGGTCACGATCATGTTTCTTATTTACCAGAAGTTCAATTTGGTCCATTTTGGTACTCACTTTCTTTATGTTATTGAACACATAGGTCTGCACTGAAGCAGGTGTAAGAACGTAATGATGAGCCATTCCTAGTCAGTGCACACATCCTTTTATCCCTATAGCAAATGGTTAATAGACTGATTAAAGAAACAGTGCACACACTGATCCTGTCCTGCCACACCTTCCAGCAGAAGCCACAGGAACTTCCTGGCCCAAAGGTTGCATCAGGATCACTGTCTACAACAGCCTCCAGCAACGTAGGTCTGCCTCACTCCCCATCACTTGGTCTGGGACCAGGGATCTTACCCTTAGGCCAATGCCTGTAATAATAAAAACACATCTTGTAGTCCTGTAATTTGCATGGAGCCAATGTAGTGTACTTATTTGTCGATGTACTAATGAATGTTTTGTTATCAGTTTTGCATTTTGCAGGGTATGGGATCACAATAAGCACAAGTTACTTGTTATTCTCAGGTTCTTTACTAAACACCATTCCCTCAACTAATGTGAAACCTATAAGCAATAGGTTACTCACAAGATTTAGTATATTAGCAATTTAAAATTCAGTAAAAACTACTGGATTAATATCACCTCATCCTGGCAGTTTGGGTACTGTATTCTTGATTGATTTTTGTTCCTGTAGTGAGTTGGCCCCAGAAAGCTACTGCACCCACCAGTCACTCACTCAACTATCCCCCAGTGGGATGGGAGAGAGAATCAGACAGGCAACAGTAAGAAAAACTCATGCATTGAGATAAAGAAAGTTTAGTAAGTGAAGCGGAAAAATAGAGAATAAAAAGAAATGTGCTGGATTGTAACAGCTGTGTTAACTCCACCCCACTCAGGCCCAATACAGTTCCAAAATGTTAATTTCTTGTATTTCAATGGTTGCCTTTTATCACCATTGCCTATATTGTCTATCTGGTGTTCTTACCCTCCTTAAGTCTCTTACCTGCCATATTTTGTGATGTACTTTTCTCCTTTATGTCTTTCCTCTTTCTGTTAATTAAAAGTAAGTGCAAAGAAACTGTATGAGTCTCTTCTTCAAGCACTGTTGTTGTTTCAAAAATTAAAAATCATTTTCTCAGTTACAATATTTAACAAAATCCTGTATCCAAGAAAGTTACATAAATCCTTAAAGTTGAAGAAATCACTGTTTCAGTATTACTAAGAACCTCACTTGTTTTTCAAGCCAATAAAATAAATTTTGTTAGAATTTTAAAAAAAAAAAATATTTTCTCTTATACTTCATGATGCTCAGGAAAAAAGTTTTTCACTAGGAAAAAAAAAGCAGAAGAAAAAGAGAAACAGGTATTCTCTCATATTAAACAAAACGGTTTTATGAAAAAACATAATTTTTGAAAGGTTTTGGGAAGAAGAAATCAATAACTACATTTCCTCACAGATACACAGGAGAACAGACTTTGGCCTCTTGAGGGACCTGCTTGGCAGGGTAACATGGGATAAAGCACTGGAGGGGAAAGGGGACAAAGGAAGCTGGTTAGTATTCAAGGATCACCTCCTCCAAGCTCAGGAGCAGTGCATCCCAAGAAAGAAGAAGTCAGGCAAAAAAGCCAGGAGGCCTGCACGGATGAAAAAGGAGCTCCTGGACAAGCTCAAAAGAAAAAAGGAGGCCTACAGAGGGAGGAAGCAAGGACAGTTAGACTGGGAGGAATACGGAGAAACTGACCAAGCAGACAGGAACCAGATTAGGCAAGCTAAAGCCCAGATAGAATAAAATCAGGTTAGGGGCATCAAGGACAACAAGAAAAACACCTGTAAGTATGTCAGAGATAAAGGGAAGACTAGGGAAGACGTGGGCGTTCTCCAGAAGGAAACAGGAGACCTGGTCACCCAGGATATGGAGAAGGCTGAGGTACTGAATGACTTTTTCACCTCAGTCTTCACTGGCAAGGGTTCTAACCACACAGCCCGAGTTGCAGAAGGCAAAAAAGGGTTATGAAAATGAAGACCCACCCACTACAGGAGAAGACTAGGTTGGAGATCACCTAAGGAACCTGAAGGTACACAAGTCCATGGGACCTGATGAAATCCATATACAGGTCCTGAAGGAGCTAGCAGATGAAGTTGCTAAGCCACTTTCCATTATATTTGAAAAGTCGGGTGAAGATCCCACTGACTGGAAAAGGAGAAACACAACCCTAGTTTTCAAAAAGGGAAAAAAGGAAGACCTGGGGAACTACAGGCTGGTCAGTCTCACCTCTGTGACCAGAAAGACTGTGGAGCAGTTCCTCCTAGAAACTCTGCTAAGGCACATGGAAAATAAGGAGGTGATTGCTGACAGCCAACATGGCTTCACCAAGGGCAAGTCATGCCTGACAAGTTTGGTGTCCTTCTGCAACAGTGTTACAGCGTTGGTAGATAAGGGGAGAGCAACAGATGTCATTTACCTGGATATAAGCAAAACGGTTGACACTATCCTGCAGCACTACATCCTGGTCTCTAAATTGGAGAGACAGGGATTTGGTGGATGGACCACTCGGATGAGGAACTGCCTAGATGGCTGCACTCAAAGGGTTGCACTCAAAGTGGAAGGAAATGGGACAGCACGAAAAAGAGAAATTTGCAGAATCAGGAGGAAAGAAAACCAAATTAATATGATTAATGATCTAGCTTGTCAAAAAGAAAAAGAAAGGAAAACACAGAATGCTGACTGATCTAGATTTCAGCCTCTTTTTATACCCCTGAATACTTTTATATCCTAAGATGATGTTTAGATAAGCAGTAGATGCATTCTGTACTAGCAACGGCAATGCTGAGTTATTTATGTCCTAGAATGTGCTCTGTGGATTTGCCCCAGCTATTTGCCCTAAAATAAAGAACCCAGTCCCAGACTTCCCAAATTTCAGGCCCTAATTTAGGAACCAAGATCTAGAATAAACAGGCCATCTGGTTTGCAGATTCAAGTGCCCAACATTTCCAGGTTAAAAATAATTAATTAATATCTCTTACAATGTATTATATCCACTCCAACCCAGAATGCCAAGTTCCCACAGAGGACAGCTAATAGGGCCTGAAACCTTTTATACCTCGGATTTTTTTTTTTTTTTTT
>VYZM01013333.1:36865-88179 GCA_013398915.1 Dromas ardeola
TTTTTTTTTTTTCAATCTAGATCAGGTGTGTAATCTCAGACTCGCTGCTGACTACTAGATATCTGCCTGCAGTCAACACTAATTACCACTTTTGGTACCAATCTTAATATGAAGTCCAAAAAGTATGTGTCTATAGATCCTGACACGTGCTTCCACCTCTGCACCAAAAGGGATACTAGGAAATTTTGTCAGGAAAGAGTCTATCTACTTCATACACTTTGAAGTATCTGTGCTAAAAAGGATTTCAGCTACCTGAATTCACAGTGTGGTCCTTTCACATACTTTAAATTCAGCTGAAAATGAAAACCAAAAAACACGAAGGAAAAATTATCTGTCTCAGGTCTGTCCTCGTTCAGGAGCCTCCAGTAGATTTAGCACTTCCATGCAGCAAACGTAATCAAATTTTCATCAACAGAAGTGAAGTTCACCAAAATATTGTCTGTGTCTTCATAAGCTGCCTCCTAATTCCCATGTGCATCATAGCTGTTAGTGATTTGATTCAATATGTATTCATACCATAACAAAATTTTTTTTGCTTTCATTTGACACTTCTTGGTACATTGATTAGAAAGTCTTTTAAAAGGCGTGAGTAAAGACACAAACATCTGAAGTTTTTAAAATTGGGTTTGTTTCACTTTTTCCAATATACTAAATTGACCTGAGAAGTGATTTAAGCATAATTTCTTACTAGTTCATATGCTTTGTGACATGCATTTTAAATGCTGTATTTTGAGGCAACATTTTTATGTATTTATTTTTAATATGCTGTTTTCCAGCTTAAATCAAAAAGTTATGAGTCTCAACAGTTCTTGGAGTGTTTACTGTGCTGACTTACTGCTTTGCATAACTATTATTTTGACATACTACATGCCACCCAACTATACTCAAATGCACATTTCCATTTTGATGTCTCATGGGCACATTTTAACTCTTCATTTAACATACTTACTTTCTTGTGTCTTGCTATTTCCTGTCTCTTTTTTTTCTATTTCTTTTTTGACTATTCAATATAGTAAAACTTAAATACTGTTTAACCTTCCTCAGGACAGTCTTATATGCAATCCATCAGCTTAAATGTGTCTTAAGATTTAGCTGTGTTGCGCTCCCCACTCAGCATTGCAAGTACACTGACAAAAGTTATGGAGTATTCTTCTAGCTTTGAACAAAATTGTGCAGTTGATTTCCCAGATGCTGTTGGAAATACGACTCTATAACACTAAGAAATAACACTAAGGCAAGGAAAAGTAGCGTGCAATATTTAGGAAAATCTTCATTTTCATTAAAATAATTCTTTCTGTCTTACGAATAGGAGCTCAGGGTTTGACTTGTGGTGCAGATTAAACGAAAGGCCTAAAATGAACTTCATGTGGCTAAATACAGATATTTACATATCATAGAATCCTAAAGTTGTAGAATGGTTTGGGTTGGAAGGGACCTTAAAGATCATCTAGTTCCAACCCCCCCTACCATGGGCAGGGACACCTTCCACTAAACCAAGTTGCTCAAAGCCCCATCCAACCTGGCCTTGAACACTTCCAGGGATGGGGCATCCACAGCTTCTCTGGGCAACCTGTTCCAGTGCCTCACCACCCTCACAGTAAAGAATTTCTTCCTGTTATCTAATCTAAATCTACCCTCTTTCAGTTTAAAACTGTTACTCCTTGTCCTGTTGCTGCATTCCTTCATAAAGAGTCCCTCCCTGTCTTTCCTGTAGGCCCCCTTTAAGTACTGGAAGGCCGCTAAAAGGTCTCCCCCAAGCTTTCTCTTCTCCAGGATGAACAGTTCCAACTCTCTCAGCCTGTCCTTATAGGAGAGGTGCTCCAGCCCTCTGGTCGTCTTTGTGGCCCTCCTCTGGACTCACTCCAACAGATCCATGTCCTTCTTGTGCTGTGGACTCCAAAACTGTACACAGTACTCCAGGTCGGGTCTCACCAGAGCGGAGCAGCGGGGCAGAATTACCTCCCTCAACTTTCTGGCCACGCTTCTTTTGGTGCAGCTCGGGACATGGTTGGCTTTCTGGGCTGCAAGCACACATTGCCAAATCATGTTAAGCTTCTCGTCCACCAGCACCCCCAAGTCTTTCTCCTCAGGGTTGCCCTCAATCCATTCTCCGCCCAGTCTGTATTTGTGCCTGGGATTGCCATGACCCAGGTGCAGGACCTTGCACTTGGCCTTTTTCAGCTTCATAAGGTTTGCTTGAGACCACCTCTCAAGCCTGTCTGGGTCCCCCTGGGTGGCATCCCTTCCCTCCAGCATGTCAGCCACTCCACACAGCTTGGTGTCATTGGCAAACTTGCTGAGGGTGCACTCAATCCCAACATCCATGTTACCAACAAAGATGTTAAACAGCACTGGTCCCAGTACTGACCTCTGAGGAGCGCTGCTTGTCACTGGTTTCCACTGGGACATCGAGCCTTTGACTACAACTCTTTAAGTGCAACTAGCTAGCCAATTCCCTATTCACCAAATGGTCCATCCATCAAGTCCATGCCTTTCCAATTTAGAGAGAAGGATGTTGTGTGGGACAGTGTCAAATGCTTTGCATATTTGAGCTGCTTGTCTAGATCATAGTCACATGATTTAAGTTACTGAAATAAATTATATCCAGAAATACCCATTTTTCTCCTACAGGTGTTGGGGTGAATAGCTTATGTAGACATATGTATTGTATAAATTCAGATTAATTACACCCTTACTGTCCAAAGAGAGGTGCTAGCATGCACAGTGCCATGAATCATAAGAGACCACAGTACCTCTGGAATGATAACGGCTTTAAATTATATGCCCTGAGTGAAGACATGCTTTGTATGGGTTTGCAGACTCTGAAAGAATCTGGTTTAGGTCCTTGATTTAGGGAAAATAATTCAAACGGGAACAGGAAGATAAGTGCAAATATAGTGGTCAGGGCACTGGTAAGTGCTGCTGCCTGCAGGTGCTTAGAGGCACCAGCTTTTGTAACTTGCAAGACTGAAGCTGAGATAATGCAATTGCTGCTTGTTAAAGCATTGTTGGGGTAAATGCAAAAGAAGGTAAAGGAGAGAAAGCTGGTATAAGATTATCTGTTGGGTATGAACTCATCTAGTCCAAATTTAAGAGGAATGTTTCTAATAATCAGAGAAATAAATTGTAAGAGTATCTTTCTAGTGGGAATACTCTTGGTGAGAACCTGAATAGTTTCATGATATGCCTACAAAAAGTGATGTAAAAGGTCATATAAAGTTATGTCTGTAGTTGCAAGGGCGGGAATCTACAGTCCAGCAAATCTCACCCGTGTGATACCTTGTTGCTGGATATAGCCTTGCACCCCTAGCCTTTTATCTTTCAAGGCTATGAAGTTTTAAAATTAAAGTTAATTACTTCAATATTTGACTATTCAAAGACTATTTTGTAAATTGTGATTAGACTTAGACATAGAGAAACAAATTAGATTAATTACATGATTGCTGAATATTACAGTGCTGAGAATGGGATTGAGATTGGGAAAAAGGTCAGAACTCCTCAAGGGGTTTGTTTCCAAAACTGGATTCATGACTCTGCTCTTCTTGTTAAGTCATATGGCAAATCAAAGGCCACAAACCTTTGGATTACTACTTTTTCAGCTCTACAGACATTAAAAATTGAATTATTCTGCAGTGTTTTAATGTCCCATGCCACAGTGGTTGCAGTTAAAAATCTTGAAAGGACATGGTGTTCACAGAGAAGGAACATTATCCCTGGTGCCTAACAGGGACAGAAAAAAAATCTTCTTGTCTCTGGCTGTAAGTCAATATCTATTTCTTATTTCACTGGTAAGCAGGTGCCATCTGAGTAAGCCACCGGCTGCAAACAGCTACTAGTGTTAGTATGTCCTGATTTACAGGCTTACATGGACCATAGTCTGGTACAGAGTTGTCTGAATTAATAATCAGGAGGAACTTGCTCCTCCTCACAGTAGCACTACTTTTGCTGCAAATGGTCCTATAAATCTCCTGATGGTTCTCTAAATTACTGTATGGTAACTACAAAGACAGGCTCCTTCTAGCCTTGAGTTGCTCAGACTCCTAATTCATTTAATTGACATGATTTGCATGACATAAAGAAACCGTAATCTCTGCAATCCCTTTTGATCACTCAAATGTGCCTAAGAAACGTCAGGGATTAGATTCCTTCTCAGTCTTCCTGATTATGAGTGTTAGTGATAACACAGAAACTCTATTCCCACAGCACTGTAGTAAAAATAAAACATTTTTAAATGAACTTATCATTACCTCCCACCAGATATTTACTCATAAAACAGTCCCTGATTCAAGAACATCTTTGAAGCTGACTTTTCAAAAGATGCAGCACATGAAGATCCAGAGCATTTCCTAGTACAAGTGGAACCACAAAATTTGAATCACAAATTACTTCCTTAGAAGGGGTTGCAATAGTGTTTCTGTTGAAGTGCATTTTACTGTTGGAACTTACCCATGATCACAGAATCACAGAATGGTTCAGGTTGGAAGGGACCTTAAAGATCATACAGTTAAAACCCCCCCTTGCCATGGGCAGGGACACCTCCCACTAGACCAGGCTGCTCAAAGCCCCATCCAGCCTGGCCTTGAACACTTCCAGGGATGGGGCATCCACAACTTCCCTGGGAAACCTGTTCCAGTGCCTCACCACCCACACAGTAAAGAATTTCTTCCTGATATCCAATCTAAATCTACCCTCTTTCAGTTTGAGGCTGTTACCCCTCATCCTATCATTACACTCCCTGATAAAGAGTCCCTCCCCATCTTTCCTGTAGGCCCCCTTTAAGTACTGGAATGCTGCTAAAAGGTCTCCCCCAAGCTTTGTCTTCTCCAGGGTGAACAACCCCAACTCTCTCAGCCTGTCCTCGCAGGAGAGGTGCTCCAGCCCTCAGATCATCTTCGTAGCCCTCCACTGGACCCATTCCAACAGCTCCATGTCCTTCTTGTTCTGAGGACTCCAGAGCTGCACGCAGTACTCCAGGTGGGGTCTCACGAGAGCAGAGTAGAGGGGCAGAATCACCTTCCTCAACCTGCTGGCCATGCTTCCTTTGATGCAGCCCAGGATGCGGTTGGCTTTCTGGGCTGCAAGTGCACATTGCTGAGTCATGTTAAGCTTCTCATCCACCAGTACCCCCAAGTCCTTCTCCTCAGGGCCATTCTCCGCCCAACCTGTATTTGTGCCTGGGATTGCCATGACCCAGGTGCAGGACCTTGCACTTGGCCTTGTTCAGCTTCATAAGGTTTGCTTGGGCCCACCTCTCAAGCCTGTCTGGGTCCCCCCTGGGTGGCATCCCTTCCCTCCAGTGTGTCAACTGTGCCACACAGCTTGGTGTCGTCGGCAAACTTGCTGAGGGTGCACTCATTCCCACTGTCCATGTCACCGACAAAGATATTAAACAGCACTGGTCCCAGTACTGACCCCTGAGGAGCGCCATTCATCACCAGTTTCCACCTGGACATTGAGCCATTGACTGCAACCTTTTGAGTGCGGCCATCTATCTGATTTGATGGAAGGCATAAATATAAAACATCAAAACTATTGTGTGGAAAGCCTTGGAGGGAAGGCTAAAGGTAAGATCAAAAGAACAGAGAGTATGTTTCTGGAAGTGACTACATGGGCTGCTGCCTGTGACAAAGAGAGGCTTGTCCAGAAGGGACAGATCACAGAAAGCCTCTTTTTACAGAACGGCTGACTTGCACTCCACCTGAGAACCAGCTGTACAGTGCGAATCAGGCTAGAGCATCTTGGTGAAAAAGATCATCAAAAACAACATTATAACAGACGTCACTAGTCTGAAGTCTAGAGACTTTTACCTGACGTCAGTCAGTTCACACATGGTGGCATCCATCAGTCCAGAGAGTATCAGAAGGAAAGTGAGAGGTCTTGAAGCAACATAAATTTTCTGTGTTCGCTGCCATCCACCTTCGTAACTCTGTATAGTGTTTGCTTCATAGTTATTGCCTTTGGAGATAGTAGTGACCAGTTACTACTAACACTGCTTTTGTAATTACTCAAAGTTATGTTCAACAGTCATTTGTAGTTGTTTGCCATATTCTTGCAGATTGCCTTAGCCTGGGCCCAGAGCATTAGTACTTTGATTCAGATAACCCAAATAAAAAGCTCGTATGGTTTTGTTTCACACTGAAACAGCATAACCTAATCCTAAAGAAACAAACAATTCAGGAAAATAACTAGAGATGCACAACACCAGCGGTAACTGGTAACTCACACCAGCATGGAGAGTAGGCAGCTCAAAGGGCAAACCTCTGTGCAAAAGTAGAAGGGTGACAGAAACATGATGTCACCACAGAAAGTCTTTCACAAAGACATTCAAAGCTTTTTTTTTTTTCACCAATGTCAATACTCAATTGAGGAATAAATTAGGCTGTATCTTTTTTTGAGAAAGCTGAAAAAGCAATGATTGTCTTTAACTCAATGGGCACACTGAAGCAATATCAATGAAATACGATGTAGTTTATAAACTTCAGCAAATGCATACTATAGCATCCAGGAAGGACTGGGCTGAATGTTTTTTTTCCTTCCATGCATTTTATGGTCTCTGCCATCTTCATAGAGAATTTTTTTTTTCAGATATTGCCAATAAAAATCCAGAATTCTGGTTGTCATGAAGTTGCTTTTGACTACTGGAAGTTTTCTGCTGCAATGTCGGTTTTCATCTCATGTTGGATTGGAAGGCAATATCTTGAAATCTCCAGTGGAAACTCCAGGTGACATACTTCCCACACTCCAGCCCATGCACCCATCACTGCACCCACAAACACAATGCGCTTGGCTCACCAGTGACTCTGCCCAAGAGGAAAAGCATCCCTCTAGAAGCAGCAGTGCTTCCAGGTCCCTGAAGGATTTCTGAGCTGAGGAAAGCATGGGGATGTTTGTGAGAGAAGCTGCATGGAAAGGAAGATAAATTAAAATGTGGAACCAGAAGAGAGGAAGGGCAAGAAGGAAAGCAGTGATCCCTCCACTTTGTCACCTGCCCTGTAGCATGACAGCACTGGGGACATTGGATCTTTCCTGCCAGCATAGTGCAGAATAGAAGGACCATTCCTTTATGGTCCAACTTCGTGTGGGCCAGGTGACCGAGCATCAGGGAATTCAGTCCCTTGAGGCCCTAGACACACCTGTCTGGAGACTGCACCTCCATATGGATGATCTTCAGAGCAAAAGTGTTGTAGCAAAGGACACTCCATTAGAAAAGGGTGGGACCATTACAGTGATAGCGGAAGGATTCTTCAATTAATTACAAAGATGCATGGGCAGCCAAGTACCACAGCTTTTAACTTAATGAAGCGTTTCCCCGTACTTAGCTACTGTGGGCATGCCAAGCATTTACCAGCTGATACAAGATCAAAGCTGTAGCAAGCAGCTGATCCCTATGCAGCGACTCTACAGCTTCAGCTTTGACATTTTGCAGTTTTTAGATAGCAACCAGCCAAGTGTGAATGGCTTCTGCCTCAAAGATTACAGCCAGCCACGCAGAACACCAGCAAACGTGTTTTAAGCAATGACTATTCCCTTGTATGACCCATTTATTCTCAGTGAGACAGAAATCAGAAAAGATGGTGTTTGCATGGGGCATATTCAGCGTATCTGTCACAGCAGCTTGGCAGAGCAGTGGCTTGCTCGTGTCGATTCTTCCCTCAGGCTGCGAGGCTGGTTTGGCAGCAATGCTCAAAGCCGCATGCAGTGGGGAGCTGATTAATAACCAACCTTGCTTAAAATGGCAGCTCCATTGCAAAACCTTGCATCCACATATAATCTTACCATACAGAAAGAAACTTAATTTAGGAGAGCTGGGCTCCTTCACTCATCCGTGCTTTTAGCTCTGCAGGGCTCAGCTGCTTGCTCAGACTGGATGGCAAACTACACAATAGTCTGTGCTTTTGAAAAGTATCTAGGGGTAAAGAGGGACTAAATACATACGGGTTCATCGAGTCCCTTGTTTGCTAGCAATAGTTTCTATGCATAGAAACTATTCCGGAAAACTACTTCAAAAGGGAAATCACCAGTTCATGTTCTGTACCTAGAGAATCCAACCGTACCTTGTTCCCTGACACATGCAATGCACCTGCATGCCTGTAGAAATAGCTACTCTTCTACATACACATCTACACACCTGTAGACACACCAGCATGCTTGCAGATATTAATCCTGAGTGAGTATAATATATGAAATTGAGTTTATATTGAGTTTATTTTTTTTAAATTGAGTTATGTTGAGTTGAATATATGAAATGCCGTTATCTTCTAAACCAAATCCTCACTGAGGATATAGCTCCCAGAATAGCACAAAGGAGGGAACAAGGTGCTACTGGTGAGGGAGAATGCAGAACTCAGAAAACCAATGCAGAGCTACACCCTGCAAGTGGCCAACTGTGTCACCCCAGTCATGATGTCACCTTAGTCTTGATACATGCAGCCCATCAGATTCAGGAAGCTTAAAGGTTTCTCTCTGTGTGAGAAGAGTGGGTGAGTCATTTTACAAAGAAGCACAGAATAACAGAGAACTTGCAAAATTCCCCGAGTAAAAACAGAAAAGCTTACCCTCAACAGCTTTTTTATACATGCTACTAACTTCAAAGTCCTTCCAAAGTCTTTCACTTAGAAACTCTCACCTTGTTTTCTGTTGTGGCAACAGCAGCTCAGTTCCTGTGTTGAACGGACAGGAGAGACGCACGTTACCAAACACAGTAAACAAAACTTTTCAGCTTATACCATTTTAATTCTGCTTTTAACACTGCTGTGATTTTGGGGTTATTTGCTGTTTTAAAGCCACACTGGGGCAGTAGTTAAGGACAATCCAGTCTCAAAACTTCATGCCACTTTACTGCACTCAATTAGTAATACACTTGCTAGAAGTCACCAGGAGTTAGATGAGTCACTTCAAATACAATGCTTTACAATAAAGCTTAATTTACTGGTACTTACAGTTCTGATTTGCTGATGTTTTCTCAGGTACGTGGGAATAATTGGTGCTTTCAAAATTAAAAGTGAGTTTAACAAAAAAAAAGTTTGAATCACAGCTGGCCTTTCTAGATACCATATGTTCAACATTGACTTTTTAAATTAAGTTCCTGGAAAGACTCAGTTTGAGTCTTGAATACGTTATATTACTTTCTTGGAATTAAAAAGAAAACATCTGTACCTGTGGTTTAACATTAACTACCAGTATCCAGCTCCGAATACTGTTCAGTCAAACTAAGATAGCGTTCCTGTGCCATCAAGGTCTTGTGGAGAACAAGCCGATGTGCCCATTACACTACCAACCTCTAAGTCCATCACTGAACAAAGGATGGTTTGGGGTCAGTTTCACCCAGCCCGGTCATAGCTTGCTGGGATAGCTATTTGTTAATTCATGGAGGAAGTTATAACATAGCATTCCAGCAATGTCAAGTACAAAAGCCATGGCATGCCCTGGAAAGCCATTTGATTGAGTCCCTTTTATATGAACTAAGAGACTGCCAGCTAGTTTCAATAAAAAAAAAAAAAAATTTTTAAATTCACACTGCAAGCATTAAGAGATAGTAGGTATGCTTCCACTAGAATGTACGAGTTACTGCCATAAGCCTCCCAATAAGTCTATAGCAACTTTTACCCAACATAGCTTGTTAACAGAGCATGAGAGAGAAATATATTATTATTGCTTCTGTTTCTGCACTGCTTGGAAGTGCCTTGGCAGCTCCAAGGCTCATCAGGTTCACTGCTGACATCACGATTGTTCCTCTAACACTTCAAGAGGGAGTACAGACTTCTTCATTTCTCCTTTCTTTCATTTATGTCTGAAACAAGAGTAACATCTGAGACTCCACAAGTATGTTCACCTTGAGCATCAGGGTAACATTTGCACCTCATCTAAGCAGGGTAGAATACCAGCATGTTTAGTCAAGCACAGATCTCCTAGGGACTTACAAATGGCTACGTTTATACCCACAATGTTCACATCCTGAGTGAAAATAATAAGTGTTCAGCAATATACTGCCAATTTTTAGGAAGGATTACCTCAAGGATGGTCTCTTCTGTGGGTGATGTATGTCATATCACTGCAGAAATTGCTATCCTCTTCCCCATATGCATCAGCTCTGCTCACATCTGTCCCAGGCAGCCAAAAACACTGAGGGGTGAAACTTACCTTCTCATTTAGCAGGTTGTTCACAGTAATAAGGAATCCAGTCAAAATTTTTGCTTTATTACCAGAGGCATGGGAAAAAATTCTCAACATCAGCACAAAAAATAGAAGGGAGAAAGAAAAGTGGAATTTTTATTAAGAGCAATAATAGAAAATGTTATTTCAGACTGCGAACTGCTGAAGATCTATAAAGTTCAGACAGATCCGTGAGATCTGTGTAGTTTATAGGACAAAAAATAAAGGATAGTTGATAAAAATTTTCTAAAAGTTCATTCTTCATTGAGTATCAACTAAGGCACAAAGCTATTAAAGCTGAAAAAAAAAAAAGGAAAAATGTATATAGAAAGATAACAAAACCAATGGCACATAGCTTGGCAGTTTTTAATGTGGCTTTCTAAATAAACTCAGTTTGTGTAATCATACCTCCTGAATGGCTTTAGCTGACCCTCTGTTCACTCTTTACTGCATTAATTGACCATTTTCAGGTTAACTTGAAAGAGTGAGAGAGAGATTTCCAAATTTATTGACTTCACATTAATCCTGTGAAAAACAGTACCTGGATGGAAAAGAAAAACACAAATCTGTGTTTCAGGGTGAAAAAGGGAGAAAAACAAGAAGTGGCACACACTTGGCAGTTATCTGATGACCACTCAACTAAAAAGTATTGTCTGGCTCATCAGCACACCTAACCCCACACTACCTGCAGCAAATGCTGGCTTTCCCCAGGGAAGGGATCACAGCTGTGATGGGAGCCAGGCACTGGAAAAGAAAGCCCAAGGAAAATGGGACATAGATTTAAGAAACTAGTCTCTGCTATTTTCTTCCTTAAAAAAAGAAAATCAGAGACAAAAATTCTTTTTCGATATGGAAAATAACAGCTTTTCACTTAAAAAAAATTATTGACATGGTCATTTTTAAAGCTAATTCTACAACAGACAACAGCTAATGAATGTTTATTGCTCTTAGGATAACACAAAACAGAGAAGCAACAGTATTGATCTTAAAGTATATTATTTCTAACTGTGCATGTCTATAGTGCAAGGTCTGATTATATCAATTATATTAGTGTGCATTAAAGAGCAATCAAATGAAATGCCAATATCTGCTTGACTACAGAGGTTGTCATTAAAGTTTTTTTACAAATGCCTTGGAAGTAATTAACAGTTTTGCTGCATTAACAGTATCTTTCTAGGTGGTATGAGCAACACAAGCGTACTGGAAGAATGGCAGAAAACATAACAGCATTCACGGTACAACATTCCCTTTTCTTGTTTTGTTGTGGCTTTAGCATAGGTACTCAATTTTCACAGGTTTGTTCTCTTTTGTTTTCAATTGGGCTTATAGCCCACAGTGGTAAAATGTAGGAAAGAACTATTTTGGACAGAGAAAGAATTTTAGGATTGCATTGAACATCTTAGTAGTAGGAGGAGCCTATTACTTTAGTGACTAATGTTTAACTTTTTTCCTCTAGATCACAGTGAAATTCACAGATGAAGATAAGTTTTCCATAGAAATAACACTACTTGCTGTACAACTGTATGTTTTGCCAAAGACTTTATACGTCCATTTTTTTAAAAAGCCTATGTCACTCTATTTGCTCTAAAAAAAGCATACCTATGATGCATATTGCAGATATACTTTCATATAGTAAGCGATAAGATCATAAGCTCACTGGCCTTACCGTGTTTTCCACTTCACAGAAACTGTACATATTTGCTGCTTCGTTCTCCCAGATGGATAGTTTTTTCTTTCTGGTTTAACTTATTTCACTGCATGACAGAGGTGTTTTGATTAACCGTGTGAAACCTAACTAGGTCAGGGTGTAATGAATCTTATAAAAGAGTACTTTGTTTGACCTAATGACTCTGTTCTTGTGTGTTGGAAAAATAAAATTCTGTGTAAACATCTGCAACATTTTCTGTTTATGGCTTTTAAAGGTGAGATGAGCACTTGAGTTTCTTAAGACTGCCTGACTGGCACAAAACCACTACCCCTCACAACTCTCACAGAAGTGAGCTCTTTGGCTTCTAGAATGAGAAATGGTATTTGAACATGAAATGAGTAGAATAAAATATCTTAACTTGCTCTATTTTAATTGTACCTTTTCGTTCTTTGCCATAGGAGGTGACATCCTTAGCTCCACAAGTAGAAAACCCAAGCGGACAGCCTTTACCCCAGCTCCCTGGTAATTCTGATCCTTGGATTCACAACTTTCATTTTAAACTTCATTATAGATGAGACATCTAGCTGCAGTGTAAAATAAAATGAAAATACAATAGGCGATCTGTCCTCTGTGCGTTTGTCGTCTTAGAAATATTATCTTCTTTTCAATGGTATCTGCCCAAGCAAATTCTGTAACTAAACAGTATTATATGAGTCTAGAACTTCACACTGCAATATTCTTGTTAAAATTTGCTTTCAGCAAATATTGACACATTTAAGCTTAAAAAGCTTATGTATTTTCCCAATATTTGTACAGCAATGCTTGAGTATGCTGGTACTCTCAGAAGCAGAACACAGAAGATGCAGTCCTAGATGAATCAAAAAAATCAGTCTTGAATATGCATAGAAAGTTCTTCCTTGTATTTGTTTGGCTTCCTTAAGTTCCTCTATTCCTTAAGTGAAATACTGCCAGCAAAATTCTCTTTTGTTCATAAAACTCTAAGACATTACCTGTGAATATACAGTTGTACATTTCTACATTAAAGTAGTTCTTCCCATGAAAACTGCCACCACTAGCCACAAAACCACAAAAAAAAAATCAATTAAAAATACCTGTATTGGTTTATATCCTTTCTGTTTTCAGCTAAGCATAGCTCAGCTGAGCCTACTTTTTAGCTAAGCACAGCTCAAAGCACCTGGACTCTCAAACCATCTTCTTGATGAAACCAGTGGCTAAAGAATATTAGCAGACAATTTGAATGCAGTTTCCAAATACCTGGACGGGTGTCCAACTTTAAAGACCTTTCTAAACTGGCAGACAAATATGCCCCAAGAACCCATGACTAAAAATGAAGTTTGAAATAAAAATAAATTGCAAATATAATCCAGTTCCTTAACAGTGACTGTAACGAATCATTGGAACACAAGGGAAGAGGTTCATTAGCTTTAAATTGGATGTCCTTCTGAAAGTTACGCTATAACTCAGCCATAAATTATTGAAGCTGATGGATCTCAATTACATGGCATGGAAAATAATAACCTTCTCCGCAGGAGTTACTGAGTAAAATTTGATGACTTACATTATGCAAGCATTCAGAAGAGATTGATCATAATTCTTTTAAAATTTGCATTTTAGGACTGTATTTTCTGACTATATCATCAGATCGGGACTTGGCCCTTAGGGATCTGAGCTGCTGAATCAGAAGTTACTACCATTTTTACATTGTGTTGTTATTATAGCACACTTTCATGCTTTGTTAGATTGCTCATAGTATACTTTTCATTCTGAGAAGGTTACACACCCAACTTTTACATGTTTAGCCCTCTTTTACAAAGGATATCCTTAAAGCCTAGTATTAATCTGATAGTATTGTAACAATATACTGCCTTTAAGAAGGGAAAAACACTAGCCATAGTATGTTAGGTGATGTTCAACTATGTATTTTATAAAGAAACTTGTCTCATTTTGTTTGTGTTAAATGCTTTTTTTGTTTGTCAGATGATATACTCTTACTTTCCTGCTTGCGTAAGGCTAGTGATTCTTGAGAGCTCTGCCACTTTAATCCCTATTTTCCCTTAACGTTCATGCATAAATGCTGATTTTCTACAGCTTCTCAGTCTTTTCTATGAAAAATTCCCACTGACTGTAACAAACATTCTGTCTCATCCTGCCTTGTTTTGTCTTCAAGCCTGTTCGGCTGTGTAAAATCTTATTTCCATTTACTGGTGCAAGTTCTGAAGAAGTGTAAGTCTCTGCCAGTTTATTTGCAATGTTCAGAATAATTTATTATGTCCTCACATTTAGACCAACTGTCTGTATTTGATATATTACTACCTTCTAGCCTGGTGTCCTGAGAAAATGAGGCTTATGTAATCACTCTGTCTGTTTGCCAGTCCTCCCCAACAGCTTTTTAATCTGTTGGCCAGTTTAATGCAAATTTGACAGAGATAGGTAAAGCCTCCACGTTCACTGGATTTTTGTGAAGACTGGTGATCTGAGTGAAGAAAAGGGACCCTTTGAGGTACTGAAGAAACAAGTTGGGGACGCAGAGAGTGTGAAGGAGAGCTGCAACAGAGAAGTTGGAGATGATGTGGGGACAGCTGCCATTATTGCAATGGGAACTGACAGTTCATTTCGTTGCTAGAATCTATGACTTCCAGTAACTTCATTTAAGTATTACCAAAATATTACTAATGAGAGAAGTCCCTAAATCATCCCTAGGGAACCTGCATTTCACCATTTAAAATAATTCTCTTCTGTTCAGTTCTAGCTGATACATTTAAATACAGAGGTTAATTTTCCACAAGTCAAGAACTGGTGATATTAACTCTGGTTCTGCCACTTGTTAACTACTATTTACCTTCTAGGTCTACACTCAGGAGCCTCAGTCCTTTCCCAGCAAAAAGAAGTGACCGGAAAAGCAACTGTCATGTCTCCTTTCAATAGCCTTCCTCAGTGTCTGCCAGTTATTCTTCAAGCTGGTGTGGATGCACTGTATGTTGGAGATCTGAGAGATGTGCATTAACACCTTGCTTTCAGAGGAGAAGTGTCACAGAAATAAAATTTATAGGAAAAGTTGTGCAGAAGCTTTACCACTGAGCAGTGGTGAATGTATTGACAAATGACACAGAGTACTAAGAAGAGGAGGAAGCAGTGCATGCGCACAGACCTCATGAAATGATACACACCAAAAAATTTTCAGACCCAGAAAATAAGAATAGCTATAAGCTGAAGAGCAAACAAAGCTTCTCACATTGTTTTCTACCAGAACGCTACTCTAACATACTAAATAATAATTATTTTGTAGGTAAATAGAGGAACAAAAGGCTTCATGGACAGATTTACCTTCCATGACGATTGAGTCGTGGCTATGACCCAAACACACCTGTAGTGTTGCAAGCTCTCCTGGGGTCCTCAGGAAACAACAGACACACAAGTGGACAACACTGCAGCCTTCAGCTCAGGCAGCGCAGTGTTCAGGGTAGATGTTTGTGCTCCCAAGGCTGAGGCCAAGGACTTCTTGTATTGTCAATGATGGCTGCCTCGGCCACTTGGCAGGTCTGCTCAATTAGTCCAGAGAAAAGGTATTATCAGCTCACCAGTATGTTGATTTCTGATTTATAGTGCTACCTTCCGAGCAGTTTGAGGAGAAAAACTTAAGCTGAAGAGCTTAATTTATATGCATGGCAAATCCACTGTAATATTCCAGGTGCATCTCCGTCTTTGTGGGTTGTTCTTTCTTTTGATATTTGGTGGGGTTTTTTTGTTTGTTTGGGGTTTTTTGTTGGTTTTTTTTTTGGTAGGCAGAAATTGGAAGCCGGAAATGGAAGCCAAAGTTTTGCTGACTTAGTCTTTATAGCCTTTCCTTCTTATCCTGGCTCCTTTACCAAGAGAGCTGGAAATATTTCCTTTTTGCCCTGGTAGTTGCTCCTGGCAGTAGTGTATTTGTGACCGAAATGCCTGGGATAGCACCAGCACCACACTTCAGAACAAGAAAACAGGCAGATTGTGAAGAAGACTCACGGTAGTTTAGAAACCTTTGGGAAAGGTTTATCATAGCATGTTCAGGTGTACAACAGTGCAGAAGAACATGACAACCTAATGGATGATTTCTCTTTTTCCTCTGTTTTACCAGCTTTCAGAAACTATGCTATGCGAAAGCCAGTAAATACAATAGTATACTGTGCAAATAAACTGCCTTGCAGTGATATGTGCTGAGGCTTAGTCTCTCTGCTTGGAAAACTGATGCTCTTAAACATACAGCCTGGAAAAAAAATCCACCAAAAAACAGTCTGCGTGTTGGCAAGACATAAGACTTAATTTTGCTCTCATCATACTATGAAAGTAGCCTACTGTTTCAGGACACTAAGCTAGAGATGGGACTTGATTTATTGCCTGAGAGCCAAGAAATTTCCTGAAGGCAAGAAAGGGTGCCACTGTTATTTGCAAGAAAGAGTATGCATCCAGACAAGCAGCTTCCCTCCCGGTCATGGTGAGAGCTGGTGCGCAACACGATCCACTGCTGCTGTCAGGGACAGGGGGACCCTCGGGAGCCCTAGCATGAGCTGGAGCCGGGAGAAGCCAGGCTACAGAGAAGGGGAGCGAGTGAGACTGAGGGAACCAGGCTGCCCCCTAAGCAGTCCTATGCCTTACAAAAGAGGGACAGTCAGTAATTTTATGAGGTCACCCAAAGACCCATACCAACATCGTCAGACTTGGGTGCCTGAAGTCATGGCTCCTAAGCACAGAGAGACAGTGTGCACCTCCAGCAGAGGAGTGAGCTGCTTGTCACTTGGGTAAATAGACTCGCTCTGCCTACATCAAGCACTTAGGTGCTTAAGGTCTAGCTTGAAGGGATCTCAAACTGCTATGCACCTAAATGCCATAAAAAAAGCAATAGACTTTACCTCTCTGGGCACCTTTGGAAGCTCCAGCATCACGTATGCAGATGAGAATAGCTCTTCCAGTTGCACCAGTAACAGAGGGGTCTGAATTTCTTCTCAGTTCCAGTAGGAATTGTTTAAAACCAGATTTGGGAGAAATGCACATCAGCTACTTATTCTAGCAAAATACCAGCTCAGTGTCTGGGACTAGTCTTCCAGCTGTCTGAATTAGATGAAGGCAAAACAGGGAAATTATCCAGCCTAGCCTGACATAGCATTTAATCCTGAAAGGTCCTGAGCTCCTCAGCTGTCAGTTGAGCAAACCTTGAAAACAAAGTCTGGCTTTATTTCATTTGCAAGAGTGATTTCTGTGATTCTCTAATGCATTCAAAGTAAGCAACTGCTTTTAAACTGCAGGCCATTACATTATTATGAATGAAAGAACCTTAATTGCATTAAGACCTTCCAAAAGCACAGTTACAGCAGAAGCATTGAGGTTTACTTTGGGTAAGCTGCAGCACTCCCTCCAGCAAAGGAAACATTTTAATTTTTAACATAAAGTTTTTCTTCTATTTATATTATAAACCAAAGGCACTTTATAATGCGGAGAAGCAGGATCATTACCCAAACCACTCTGACATGAATCAAGTCCCAGCCTTTGCAAATTGGGCTTATTTTAACAAGTAAAATTGTATCATCTTATACCCCGGTGGAATCTGACACACGCGCACATACACATTACAAATTTACAACAGAAACCAGGATTCCTCTCAGCAGTGAGTATAAATGAATCATTAAGGCCACAGCAGGCATTTTCCTGGTACCATGAGGGAAAAGCAAGTGCTAACTACATCAAAGTTATCATACCTGCAATTAAAACACCAGTCTGGGAGAAAAGGCACAAACATATTTTCACTTCGAGCTTGTGAAAAATGTCTCTACCTGCCCTGAAGGGAACAGGATAACGCTGCTTACACCTGCTGAGCAGCCCTGCCTCTACCACCAGGCTTCAAGCAGAAGGAGAAACAACAGCCCCGTCCTTTCACTCTGCTCCCTTGTGCACGCTCAGCTCCCTGCTGGTTTGCATGTTTGTTTTGCTGGAAGGCACAGTCGGCTTTTTTCTTGTCCTCAGGCCGTGCAGCAGCACTCAAAAGCTGACTCACCAACTTTTTCCCTGAACGGCAAATTGCTGCTATAGAGTGGCTGCTAATACTTGGAAATCCAAGTGTCTCAAATAACAGCCGTTCTGTTTGTATCTCTGCAAGTGGCTAAGGCGGGCTTCATCTTGCCCATTTGATCCTCACCTTCCCCATAAAGAGATTTAAAGTATCTATGCCTGAGCTAGAGCACATCAACCTTTCCCTCTGCTCAGGATACCTTTTTCCAAGTCATCCCTTCCTCTGACCAGAGCGCAGAGCAGAAATCGCTTAGTTCATGCCCAGAGCCACGTACATGATGCTGAAACACTGTACAAGTCTGACTAACACTGGCAGGTCTGAACTCTTTGGCCAGAAGTTAATCTAAATCAGTCTCTGGGAGTGCTTATGAGTAATTCCAGTGACAGCCTCCTCCCAAAGGCATTTGCTAGTTATATGTACTTTTTGTTGGCCTCCAGCACAAGCTAACTGTTAGAAATAATTCCCCTTCACCTCTCTAACTCTAACCAGAACTGAAGGTATTTTTTTTTATTTATTTTTAGGGATTCATCAAATGCCTACTTATTCCTATTTTCCTCCTCAATTCTACACAAGAGTTTCAGGCTCATCCAGGAGCAGGACGGATCGCACCCATCCAAATGGCGCCCCTGCCCTACAAAGGATTCAGCTGCCTTCGGAGAAACAACTAGCCATCTTGCAGCTCCTTGGAGGTATTGCCAAAGCTGTTTTTCTCAAATACACACATACACAGAGCCTCACCCCATTTCTCTCCCTTTGGTGGCAGGAATGGCAGTGAGCATCCATATGGGACTCTGGCAAGGACCCGGGCCATGTGTTATCACCTGGCAGTTCGACATCCACCTGTTTTGTCAGTGCTTACATGTGGCCAAGACCAAATATTTTCAAGTTTGGCATCTTTTTTATTATTCTATTCCTAACCACTCTGTGGCTGAGTTTCTGTCTGCTTACACCCTTTACACTCTCTTCAAGACATTGAGGTGACTTAGCTTTGGTATCAAGCAGATTTTGACTCAGTTCCTGTTACTTGAGAGAACAGTTCTGCACTACTGTGAGCAGATCTTCACCTTTTATGAGTCAGGGTAACTTTACCACAACTGACAGTGTTACCATGGATTTGCAGAAAAAACAGAATCTAGTCCTCCTTCTCCAAAGAGGCCAGGGTTCTGCTTCTTTAAATGTTAATTGCTGCTCCATCATTTATGATTAAAAATAATAGATTAATAAAGTTTACCTATCTAAATTAATCCTATTATCTTATAAACTATCATCACTGTATAAACTGAATCACAGCTTCCTACTCGTGCACCTCTTACTCAAACTGAGTACCCCTATGACTATTTAGTCTCAAGACAACAACAAATGTGGGCAGAGACACCACTGCAAGCATAAGTGAGGGTATTTTGAGTAACAAAAAACTTGTGGAATGTCAAATGATAGCTGGAAAATAGCCTTAAAAATCAGCCCAGATTCTGTGAAACAGAAGTTACTTTGCCTAAAACTATAATAAAGTTTTGCATAAATATATTGTTTAATCTCTTTGGAGATGTAAAAAAAAAAACCACCCCAAAAAAACCCAAAACCAAACAAACAAAAAAACCAAATAAACCAAAAAACAACGAACAAACAAACAAAAAAAACACTAAAAAACTATCCAGAATATAAAACGTCATCTGTTATTTCTGGTGAGTTACCTTGGAGTTCGGTGCCTCAGGATAATCTGATAGCTGAGCATACAAGTCACAGCATGTGTGTTGTCGTCAGCTAGTTTAGAAACTAAGAATCATGACTTTGAAGAAGCTGTTTGTGCTCCTTGTTTATGACTAATGTGACCCAATCTATCTGATAATGATAGGTTGTTCTCCGCATCACACAGAAACAAGACTTTAAAACGCATTTAAATCCTCATTATTTTGAGTTCACAGTATGATTCAATGAATGAATTAGGAACCCTGGCGACAGATGCATAAGAGGGAATAATCATTCCTAGACTGTGCGGTGTCTTAAACTAGCAGTGAAAGGAAATGATTGACTGTGGGCAAGATCAACAAAGGAGTTGTGAAGGCGTAAGACTGATCTGAAAGTTTATATGAAAAAAGATCTGCTTTCCTTAAGCACATTCTTTAAGAACAAGAAAGAATTTGTTTGCAAAAGGACTTCTTAGGGGTCATAGATCTTTCAGCTATGGAAAAAATAGTTACCCATTAAAAGTCAATAGTGTCCACATACAGTGAAAAAGTTTCAGCCAATTTTATTTAAAGATAGTCCTGGCACAAAAGGGAATATGGTCCACATAATACGTATCTACAGAATGAGGTGGTTGCTGATATTTGTCCCCTCTGGTTTTGTTCCTAAGTGGTACAGGGCCATGGCCCTGACTCTCCTCTCCTTTGTTCCTCATCCCCTGTTGAGGAGGCTGACGTTCTTCTGCCTGGACTTTGTCGTCTGCAGAGAGGAGGAGATGCTTTTCATCCCTTTGGTTTTTTATAGGCAGGAAATAATCATAGTGGTAATAATGTAGTAGGGAGTGTACTAGTCTGGTTCACTAGATGGCAATCAGGAGTAGTTTTGCTTTGAGCTAAGCAAAATGTTTTGGTATTTGCTAAGGCTTCAGACTATTATGCTGTGATGTAACGTGAGTCAGACCCACAGAAGCTCAGGGGTTGAGTTCTCTAGCCCTCCATATAAGACTTTGCATAACTTCAGCAAAGCAGAATTAAAGAGCATTTCTATTACAAACAAGAGAACTTGTGAAAAGAAAATGCTTTACAGGAAAAAAAAGTTGTGTTGTGTCTTGATTTATTTTAAAAATAGGGCTTTTCCTGAGAGGTGGCGGCTGCAGACAGTGCAACCCTGTGACCCTCTCCCAGGTTGCAGAGCACTTCTCCACTAGAGTGGCTGAGTCCATTGATTTGACTAAAACATATGGATATAAAGACACAGATCAGACTGTGTGTTTGATGACCTCTGCTGAAGACCTTCAGAATTTGGGGCTGTAACACTCTGGGGCAGATACTGATGATCTAATTACCTACATGTAAATCAGAAGAGGTGGTCTGGGCAACATTGTCCTAATGAAAAATCACAACCTCACCAAGGTTCAAGGTTTTGAAACTCCTCCGCTTTGTCTTTCGTGTCTTTTCAGTATTAAAGGGCTCAAAGTTATTTTGGCAAGTATGCTTTCGTTAATACAAAAATTGTTCTAGAAGCAGATCCTAAATGCTTTCCAAAATTTAAAGGCAGCTTGCACTGCATCAAACCAGGAATACTGAAGTACTAATAAAAATTATTCACACTTTTCTGAGTTGCAAAAGCAGACCAGAATTACCAAGAATGTATTTTCTGTTGTGTTTTAGTAACACATCTCATCTTTCCTCTTTTGTGTCAGATTTCTACTGAAATGCACAATTAATTCCATTGAACTAATCCTGATCTGAAGCCATATAAATGAAAGAACCAGGCCCTTAATTCTTTAGCCTGTAATATGAATTTACCATGAGAAAAAGTGATAAGTTAAAACTGAGCTGTGATTTTAAAAAATAACATCAGCAGCATAAATTGACCCAGAGTGCTATTTCCAGGCCAAATCAGGACCAGGGTTCATAAGCAATCACAGCCCTGACAGAACATTATTCATTCTATGTATGGCATATTGGTTCTATTAAACACTCAGATTCTGGTTTCCTTTGTCCTCTGCAGTGTGCTATTATCTGAAAAGATTTTTCCATGATGCAAAGTCCTCCAAGATACAACTGTACTCATAGAAACTACTGTAATCAAAGTAAAGTAACACAGGACCAGTCTCTAAATGAGCATCATATAGAGTACAAAAACATGATTTTCTTCTATGGAATGATGAATGTAGCAACCCAGCACTTAAATCAGATCCACAACCAGAGCCTGTGCCTTCAGCTTCAACTGACTCTTTTTGTAGACAATTTTTCAGGAAGGCAAGTGTAGTTTTCTTGACTGGGAACTGGAAAAGCTGGCCCAGAAATTCTTAGGAGTCCAATAATTTTCACTAGACATAGAAGAGGAAAATAAATTTTCGTCAAGGATCCGTTATAGTTTGGATTCTGCTTTTATGTATTCTGCCAAAAAAAACCTTCTGATCACATTTTGAGAGATACCAAGGAACCACAGATATCAATGCACTTCCCAGATTCATAAGCAAAGTATCAAAGTTACTTTCAATTCAATCCAATAACTGATGACAATGGAAGTAGAAATGAATAATTAATTTATCTCCCCGTTCAATTGGACTGGGTAGGGGGGTGGTCACAACAGCTAACTAAAATTTTCCCATGCAGTGTGAAATTTGGTTTGTTTCACTTCACACAAAGTTAGGTTATATCATTTGTGCAATCAAGGAGAAACAGTTTTGATCCCAGACAACATATAAACTCTGTTGCAAAAGAATTTAGGTGAGGATTCAAGGAACCATCACCTACATGAACAGTCCACTTGGAAAATCAGTCCCTTTCCAGAGTCACAGTGCTTCTCCTAGATGTTACAGAGCCAGGACATGTTCTCTATCATGCTCAGCAAGCTTTCTTAGACATTTACTGAGGCTTGTCATCGATTTCTAAGGACAGAAGGCATCAGATATCTCTTCCAATATTAGTTTCCAAGTTATTTAAAGCAACACTATAAAGAAACTATTTCCTTTGATGGAAACACATCAATCTCATTGAAACTAATGGAAATTACATGCCTGCAACGATGACAGAATGAACAGAGTCCCTCTTTCAAGTGCCATATGCCATAGCTAAAACGTGTCCTTATTCCTTCTAAGTCTGGAGGAAGCACTTGACTTTGAAGAACTGTAATTCAAATAAAAGCAAACTGATTTTAATCTAACTTTTAAAACCCAAACCACAGAAATCTTTCCAACTAGAAGAATATTACAGGCGTGAATTCCCAATATTCCCAATAGGAGATCACAAAAAAAAAAAGTAAATTTGTGAAAGCTTCATAAATTGCAACTATTTACTGACCACAAAGAGCATCTGTTATGTCAGAGAACTCATATGAGCTCCTCAAAAGTAGCATGCTGTATTTTCAAAACACATTGCTCCTCAGCTATTTAGTGATCTTTTCTCAGGTTCAGCTGCAACAGGAGCAGGCAGCCGTGTTCATACAGCTGAGGGGGTTGTGTGACACACCTTGCTCAGATAGCTCTGCTGTTGTTTTCTTTGCTGTTATTCTTACACAGCCTTTCAATAAAGCAGCTCGCAATGAGTTCCCCATCTCAAAACCCTTCTGGAAGCACTGGTGTGAATACATGAAAACTGCTTGTCCATTATCTGACAGTATTGCTTTAAGATCTAAAAATTGCCTTTTTGACTCAAATAGAGCTGTGTTGCAAAAAAACAAAGGCCAGATTCTGCTGTCATTTGTACAGTGTTTAACTGTAAACTTCACTGTCATTTAATGCTATGAGTAATTTGAATCATATCGCTTAAGCCCTGATGTGTGGGATTTTCACTAGGGGAAGAGGCAGCTCAGGCAAAGTAGGAGATGTAATCGATACAAAGGAGCAGTATTACATAAAATCACGCATCATGGCTTCAAAGCCATTGTGTTAGTTTCCTTAAGAGCCTTGGCTTTGATTTCAGTGGAAAATGGTATTGAAACAAAGTTCTACATACAAAAATACACATATCAGATTTCTTGAGTGCAAAGAAGTGAGGAGTGAAAATCCTTATTAAAGCTGCAAACAAAATAACACACAGCTTAACCAATTGCTGGCTCATTATATTGTAAAACATAATGTGGTGCTCTCTTGAGGGACTGAGGGATGATTGTTTTCAAGCTGAAAGATTGTGGTGACCAAAGTTTTGCCTTTCTAGAGTTGGTCATGTCAACCCAAGTGAGCAGCAATTGAGCTCTCTATTGATAGCAATAGTGTGCTTCTGGACAAACCCTCTTTATTGAATCAAACTTTCTGGTATTCTAACAGGGACAAATAAGAAAAAAAAAAAACTTGCTCTATATGTTTCCTTGATTGACCTCTTCAGTGAAGTCTCCATTTCTGCAATACTTATTTTCATGAGTTTTAAGAAAGCCTTACAGGGTGCCAAACCCTAAATAAAACCTTAGGGGTTGACTAAATGTTAGTTATTTAGAAGCAGCAGTAGAGAAAGATGTTAAGCAGTTATGAGCATTTAGCATAAGCATGAAGTTAAGCCTTTCGAAGAATATCTTTGGAGGATGAATTCTTGTCCCTGGTGAATCAGTGGCAGGTTTGCCACCAATGCATTGGAGTCGCAGGTTGGTCTTGAATAAAGCACTAAACAAAAGCCATACCTCCCAGTGTGTTCTTTCTATATATCCTTGCATACATACCTCACTACTTAATCAAAATATAACCATGATTTCTAACTGCAAAAGGTTTTTCATAAACTTTTTCAGCGCTAGAGTAATTCAGACAGCATCACCTCACTAATTTCTAGCACAAACTACATGGCTGTAGCTCAGGACAGCCTTTTGCATCTGGGTGTCACAACAAATGTAGAAAGTTTGAGCTTTGATCTTAAAGGGATGCAATTTACCCAACTTTCTAAATTTTTTTTTTGTTTATGGACCTTAACTGAAGACAATGGTATTATTCTCATTGAAAATAATACTCTCACAAGCAAGGCATGTCTAAGTAGGCAAATATAGTCTGACAATAAATAGCACAAATTGGAAGTTAAATAAACAGGTGTCATTTCTATGTTAACCTGACATTTTTTTTTCAGTTAGTCTTTCTTCTCTATTTTTAACAGTCTTTTTTTCTCCTGGCCTTAACACTATAAAAGTTTAAGATAATTTTATTCTTACAATTTTACCCTTTGGCCACACCATAAAAATTTATTTTAATCCTTTAATCCTTTAACTTTCTTAATTAAGTTCTGAGTATTTAAAATAGTTATAAACATTTCAGGGGGGATTATTAACTTTAATTAATGTTCTATGATGAATATTTAATGTATATGATCTTTGTAGAGACAGAAACAAAAATTATAATCCCACATAAAATGCTGCACAAAAATTAGGAAGTGTGGGAAGTGTCCTACAAAAGCAGAGATGGAAATTAAGATCTGTAAAGAAGTCAGTAAGTTACTTTCTACTTCAAAAACAACAGGTTACTCCTTCTAAATTACTTACAAGTTTGTCATATACCTATAGAGCACCTGGTCTCAGTGTTAATTTTGACACATCAAGAAATGTAATGGAATAACTTGGACTCAATGTCTCATTTCCCAGATATCCATAACCCTTGCATTTTATTTCTGCACATGTCTTTTCTCTCCACCCATGATGCAAACAGATAGCTGATACTAATTGCCTTTCCAGTACAGCAGCAACCTTTTCTCTGACCTTGACAGATGCACCGTTGCCTTGCTCATGTCTACTCTGAATGTTGCTATGATGGTCAGTTGCCTTGACTGTGCCTTTCCTTTACATCTCTCCACTATTCCTTCTTTTTTTGTCACATGAATTGTGTTTCTGCTTTGTGTTCAAGTCCCTTTTTGGTTAGTCAGTCCCTTAGCCATCTCCTCTTCGATATCACAAAGACAGCTGTCTCCTTATTTCTACTCAAGGGCCAAAAAGGTCAGCCACTACCTGCCACTTGCTATGTTTTCAGGAGACCTTTGTGCTTTCTCCAACACTACTGCACATAGGAGAAGCTTCTGTAAATAGATGCTAAAATTAACTCATTAATCTTCTTCAGCCTCCCCCCCACCCTGTTCTGTTATTTCCACACACAAAAAAAACCTTTAATGATTAGGCTATTTATCACGCTGCCTAACATTATTTCATTGCTTCCTTGTACACCCACAACTATCTGGTCTCCATCTGTTACCTTGTTTGCTATTTCAACTGCAAGCTTTTGGGTGCAACAGAATCAGAATTGCCTCCTTTGTTTGTACAAAAACAAAACAAGTTCTTGGTCCAGAATGGTTGCTCAAAACCATTGCCAAAAATACAATAAAAGTTAAAAGTGTGGTCTAGGTGAGAAGCAGTGCATGTTTTTGAGGAAACTAGAGCTGTCCTTGTGGCCAAACCTGATACTCTTTATAGCCTAGTTTGGTGGTCACATGCAAGTGCTGTAAAGCCACTGGGGCTTTATAGAGCTGTCAGTCTGTCCATCATCCAGCTGAAGAAATGTGTGCCGTAAAACAAATCCACTGCTCTCATTGCTTTACAAGCAATTGTACAGTGCAAACGGAAATGAACTACTAAGTCAGAAACGATAACACTAAAGACTGTGAAACCGTCTAAACCCTGATCAGAAGATGTGCTGAACCATGACAGGGTAAGATTATGAAAGCAGCTTGTCTGTCTTAATTTTGCCTTGCCCAGTTTGAGGCACTGTAGAAACACCTGCTTTCAGGAAGCACTGAGCACTTACTGCCGAAAATTGGGCACTGGTAAAGGTTTACCCTTTGCCAGATGGGGTCCTGGCTCACCATAAAGGATGGGCATATTCCTCACTTTGCTCTTCTGTTAAACTCCTTCTGCCTCTGGGGATGAGGCCTCGGGACACAGCTCAGTAACACCTGCACTGCACAGCCAGATGCCCAAAGCTATGTGCACCTAGCAAAATGAAGCTGCAACTACAGCATGTACCACTGTGCTATGCCAGCTTAATTTTACTGGCGTGGGTAAAACCCACGGTGAAGGCAAATAGAAAAAGGTTTTGTCCCATGTAAACAATACAGATTAGACACATATCCAGGATTCCCACGCAGCACATGTGCTATCTGGGGCAAATCTGCCAGAGACTGGCTAGGACCTTCATTTTAGCGGGGAGCCACATTAAGAAGAGAGGAAGATCAGGCCAAGCAGGATATCACTGTATGCATGGGAAAGATGGCTGTCTGGAGGCTGCTGGAGGCAGTGATTCTCCCAAAAGGAGAGCTGTCAGGTGTTGAAGGTGATGACAAAGTTCATTCTTCCCAATAAGCCAGCGTTTAACCTGTGGGATGAGTTATGACATGCATGTATTTCAAAGGCTCAGGTTTTGTTCAACTCACCTACCTGCTAAGTTGGTGATACTTGTGGGTTTATCTATGATAGAAAAATCTACTGTCTAGCTAAACACTCTGAAGACAGTGAAAGGTAGTGATAAAAACAATCAGTTCTCATAGCCAGGGCCATAAATGTATTGTTTGCAGAGGTCAAGAGAAGTGTGTCCCTCTTAAATGCTGCAGGAGGGGTGAACAGCCAAGGTCTCTTGAATATTGAAAGGCAAGATGGGATGAGGGAGGCTTGGCTGCTCAGAAATGGCACATGTGATACCCCCGCTTCAGGAAGGTGAACACACAACTGCCCAAGATCAGTGATCCCAACCGCAATGCTGCTGTTGAAGTTCTGATGTGTTACAAAAACATCAAAGTAGGGAAGTTCCCTGGGAACATCCATGCATATTTGGAATCATGGCTGTCAAGTGAAAGAAAAAAATCCCAAAGAATATATTTAAATCAAATGGGTTGTAAAGGATCTGAAATTTGTGAAGACTAATATCCCAATTTGATAAATACAAACATATTACTCTTTTTTTAAGTTAAAAGTTTTAATAAAAGCAAAGAAAAATATTCAGTTGTCAGATTGACTAAGGTAATAGAAGTGAAAAATTAAGTGAGAAAATTCACTGCAAAAGCACTGAATAAGACTACTTCATGTCACAAATCCATTGGTTTCCTCTATAGAGAAATCAGCAGTATATTTACCCCAGGCATGCTATATTCCAGCACTTTCCACAATAAAACTTCATTATAGCAAGCTTTGTAAGCTCAAATCTAGAGCTCAGATAATAAATCTTTGTGTCTGACTTGCATATCTTTTGCCTATTTAGCAACTCTTTATAACACATAATCAAGAGCAATTATCTAACCATAGATCAAATTTCACATTTTGTATATAGCATGTAAATATCGGGGGTTCTCTGTGCGACATTGACGTATTTCTACTACCATGTTCCAATTACACTTTACAGGTCCATAAAGTTATTTTCTCCCCCATTATACAACGGTATTTGAGAAGATAAAATTTGGCAAAGCTTCTCATTTGTAAGTTTACCAGCAGGCAAACTGCAGAATTTCATTGTTTTCTCCTTACACCTGTCCACTTATGGGAACTACTTTTCTCACAGTAACCCTGGGCTTTTTGTGCTTAGGTGGCCAAAGTACACTGAGCTGTTTCATGACACCCAGTAAATGTGTGAACCACTTTCATGTGTAAAGTCATTCCTGAAGAATTCCTGTTAGGAATACAATCAGGATGCGTAAGTGCATCTAGAAATAGTTAATAGCATATCGATATCTGCTAGGCTATTGAGCTTAACCATGTACCCACAAAAGTTAGGAGGAACTTTTGCTTAGCCTTTCTGGGAGCAGCTTCTTGGTCCAAGTTACTCTTTTACACATTTGCAGTTGTGATGATGCATTCTCACCAACATTGTTCAAAATAAAGACAACTACCCCCCCAGTCCAAAGCTAATGAACTCACTCTCTTAAAGTTGTTTCTGGAAACTCATTCTGTGACATGTTATGGGTAGTGTTGGCAGAATGAGCCCATATATTACATCTTCACTATCATGCTAATACAGTAATGGATGTTCACGCTCAAATGACCCTGTCACCCACACCACTCCCACCTACTGCCCCCTCCTCCCTGCCCCAACTCAAATTTGAACTGAGCCATGTGCTTACCAAAAAGGGAGGTCTGCACTTTTGGGGTGGGAAAGGTTAAAACCTCAACCTCCATATCTACAAGGATTCCGGGCAGGCTCATGCCTACCACCAGCTCACCATGTCACCCCAGCACCCTCCTGTCCCCCTCTTCCTACCCAACACCATGCAATGTGCCCAAGTCACAGCAGCCTGAAAATCCTATCAGGGAAATAGCGAAGTGGTGCAGCAGAGGTAACGAGCCTGGACTCAGCCCTGCTGAGAAAGTAGTGGGGTTGTAATTGAGGTGAGCCGTAAGTGGAGAGCTCAATTAAAAGTGGCTTAAATTCAGTGGCACAGTTAAGCTCTGCTCAGGTTTAGACATAGCTACTTTGCTACACTCAAATTATTGCCGTGGGCAAAAAGGAAACATCTAGCCAAAAAAGTATTGTTCGTGTAATTTAAGTCTTACCAGCTGAATAACTGCGTCAAAGAACTATTAGTCTAGATATAATTATTAAAGAAAAAGAAAAAAGAAGCCTGGACTTGCCACTCCCCTGCTGTGCTTCCTTGGTTATCATCCCATCACTTCACCCCACACACACAGGCTGTTTTCACAGTGTCGCCACGTGCACGGCATTTGCTATCACACCATACCTGTACTTCTCTGTGTAATATCCTCATGTTATAGACATAAATATTTCATTCTACACAGAATAATACTTGTTACTAGCTACATAAAAGTTATGGTTATATGACATGATTATAAGCAACAATAAAAAATTAGGCAATAACCACTTGACCATTAGGAAAAAAATTGCAGTCACAGCTAAACAAGCAAAGCTCCAGGCAGCCCAAGTGCAGACAAAGCCTGACAAGTTCTGTGACCTTGCAGGGTTAGCTTGAAGCCTGCTGCCTCGTTACTAGTGACAGTAATATCATGTTTACCAGGCTACAAGGCTACAACTAGGTTACATGCAATCCTCATGTGCAGATGTATGTCCAGATACATACACACATAATGTTCCTCAGCCAGAGACAGTGGAATCAGCTTAAATTGCCAAAGGCCACGGAGTTACACCTTTTCTGTGCAGTTGTGTCCTGTGTCATACCAGTGATAATCTGTTTTCAGTTGTTCCAAGCTGGGTTTCCAACAGACTGGAGGCTCAGCAGTTTTGTAAGAAATCATAAATGAGCACCGTAATGGAAAATACAAGTGTTCATGCCCCCAAATTAGAACTGCCATTTTCTTTTTTTGTCCTCTGTCATTTCATCTCTACCTTATTTATGACCATTTTGTACTTACCACTGGTGTCTTCTACCTTAAAATCAGTTCCAACCAACCTGGGAATTGCGTTGCCTTCCCCACCCCCGCCCCCAAAGGATGTCCCCTCCTTCCCCCTCAGATCAAAATAAGACAGTTTCAGATTTGGATGCTCTGAACTATTATCTACTGCCCCAGTCTACTACATCTTATTTCTTCACATTTCTCGGAGGCATGCTTGCCCTGGAATTATTTTTGATAAATCTGGTCCACAAACTCATGTTCTGAAGTACAAAGAAGCAGGTAGAACAGACATTTTGCATGAGAGTGTGAGGTTTTTTCTCCCAAAAATGGCAGAAAGGCAATATCTAGCCAAGAAAGTGGGATAGCTAGCACTTGAATCTAAATAGCTAAAACAGATTAACATCTTAAACAAACCAGCTCAGCAAGGTGTAGAGTAGCATTACATTCTCATGGATTTTCATGATGGAACAGAGGGTTCATTAGAGACACCATCCAAATGAGATAACCTTACAGTGACAACAAACCACTGCAAAAGTGTATACTTTGTTCTTGCTGGGGAATCTGACAGATTCTGTGACTGAGGCACACTGAAGCTGCCATGGATTACTAAATCATATTCTCAGATACCATTTGTTGGTTTATAGCTTTCATCCATTCCTTTTCAATGCATGGTTTTATTCTGTATTTATATAAAAATTCAAGCTTCATTGTCTGCCTCTTCCCATATCTTGAAAAGAGCTTTCCATTTCCTGAACAAGTTTTTCCAGCAGTGGCTGTGGGGCTTTTATTATTTTTGTATGTTTTCATCAATGTTTGCAGCTTATTTATGAGGACCCGCTGTTGTGCTGCCTCAGAGGTTAACAGATTACTACTATTGTAGTCAGTGAAATAGAATATTACTCTTAGAATACATACCGTCCTCCTGGGAGCCTCAGTTTGAAATAAGTCTTTTACTCTGAATAGATTTCCCTTATGAAGCCAGACATACATAGCATTACTTTGAGCCTATCAAGTAATTTTCTGGAAACTGAGATAATCTGTCTTAATAAATAATGATCTGGTTCAACAATGCTCCTCATTTTGAAAAGACTAGGGGCTACTGATTTTTTTCTTATATCGTGCATTATGAAAACAAAATCTGTTTTAAAAATCATGCTTACATAACATTTTAGGAAGTAGTCTCATCATTTGTATTGTGGGGTTTTTTTTTCATTTCCTCTTTTTATTCATACACATCTAATCCTCCTCCATGTATGTGTCTACGTATAATGTAGACAGGTTCTCAATAGAGTATATTTCAAGGCAGTAAATACACGACCCAACTGACTGAGAATAGAAAGAGCAGTTAATATTTTATAAAACTCCCAATGGGGAAAAAAATATATATCACAATTATTGTAAGAAACTGGTAATGTACCAAAGGCAGAGGGCCATTTACTGGAAAAAAAATCATGAATAATTTTGAATAACAAATAATTTCATGATCTGTTCATGAACTAGCTGGGAACATGTGTCTTCTGCATAAATTATTCATTGTGAAATATTTCCCCAGCACCATCTGTGACTGTAAAGTTCTTTTTAGAGCATTGTACTGTCATTTCACTAAGGACTTAAAGTTATTATTTAAAGCCTGTCTGCGTGTGAACATCCCAGATTAGAGGCTGCAGCAAATTTTGTAGTAAATATAAACTAAGCACTCCAAACACAAAAGAGAGGAGAGCGGTAATCATACCAAAAACGTGATTAAATAGTCATCCTTTGGCGTCTAGGTGCAGAAAGTCATCAGTGATTGAAATCTGAGAAGAATGGGAACAAGCTAAGGTGGGAGGTGATGGCCCACCCCTCTCTCCTGCTGACACACTCAAATCCCTGACTGCCCTTCCCCTTCTCCCGTTCTCCCACAGGACATGCGAATCCTGCTACTCATGCTCTCTCCACCCTCTCTCTAGTCCCTCTTCTTTTCTTCCTTCCCTATCAGCAACCCCAAGCGCTTTTGTCTGCTTCTCCTCTGAAAAACTCTCTTCAACGCCTGTGCCTTCCTTCTTGGCACTTCTGGGCCAAAGCTACCACCATTTTAGCAATGCCACTCACTTGACCTGGGTGCTGCTGCTGCTTCTCCCTTCATCCCTTGCCTTTCCCTCTCCCAAAGTGCAAGAAAGAGCCTCATATGTCACCTGGAGGTGGGGGAGACAGGCAACGTGCTTGCTGCTGAGTCAGTCAAGACCCTCCTCTGCCCAACAGCACATGGACCAGTGCTAGCAGAAGGCTTTGGAGGAACATCCCGTGCCGGGCTAGGGAGGAGCAAGAACAATGTAATTCCCTTTCCAGCTTGCTGGAAACGTCTGTCCTAGTTCACAGCACTTTGTTTGCCTCATACATCAGCCACTTCTGCCTCCCGCTCCAAGGGCGCTAATATACAATGTGGTTGATAGTATTTGAAGGTTACTCTGAAACCGTTCTTTGTAATGTGTGTTTGTGTACATGCATGCACAAGAACAAAAAAAAAAAACAACAAAAAACAGCATTTGCGTTCAAAAGGGCCAGGCTCACAGAAAAAAAGTGTGACACCATTGTGAGTCAGCTCCACTGAAGAAGTTGACATTGTTAATTTTTGGCATTGATAATTTTTCTGCTGTCAGAATGCATCAAATGTGGGTTAAAGTCTGCATAAGGCACACAATAAATCCAGAGTAAGAAAAAAATAATCCAGTAAAAGTACTTGTAGAGAGGCAATTGGAAAGCAAAGAGGCCTTATATGTTCTCTGCGCCGGTAGTTCCAAAATGCCTGCTGTATGACTAACATTATTCCCCAATATATCTGCTGGAACATATTTCAGAAAAGTAATGCTTTCTTCCTCCACCGGACCCCACACACACCTCCCCTCCACCCCCAGGTGACTGGAGGCAGGATATCTGAGAAAAGCAAAGGTTTGCAGATGCTTTAAGGCCCACTGTTGCCCTGCTGTTTCCAAGTGTGGTGCAGATGCTGGAGCTGCCATTAAGAAGGTTCTGGAGAGCACATCGGGGTCCAAATCCAGCCAGCCAAGGCAGTCTTGGCTCCTCAAGTGCATCCAGACCCTTCGGGTTGTAATACATTTCAGCTGAGCTCCGGATCTGTCCAGGAGTTAGCTGCAGCCCAATCTGGAATTACACCACATACAGTAAGACACAGCTTTGCCTGCAGCTCTGAGCACAACTGAGGTCGATTTTAAGGGACTCAGGGTACCTGAGACCAAGCTGAGATATGTAGCTGGCGGTAAGGATTTCTTTTCTTCACTATTCAATTTTTCCTATTAATTCATGGATTGACATACCAGCTCTTGTCATCAGCTCCTCTTTTCAAGATGTACAAGGGCAGAAAGCAGATCTTCCTCACTGCTTTGCAGGTTCAATTCAGGGCAGAGTTTAAAAGCCCCCCACAAATTCCTGATCTCACAGTTAATCCAGAGGAAATGTGGTTCAGTAAGCCACTGGCTGTGTGATCACGCCTGACAAAAATCTGTAACAGTTTTAACTTCCCTGTATATATTAATCTGAAATTCTTACATAATGCCTAAGATTTCTGCCATTTAAAATCTGATTTTTCTTTACTCCCTGGAACCCATTTTATTTTTCCCAGCAGATTTTTTTATTAAGCAAAATCTTTGGAGAGTACTCCCATAAAAACTTATTTTTGCTCAGGCTAACCTGAGGGAAATAAATAATCTTGTGTGTGCACACACATTGCCATAAGAAAAAAGTGTTCTCTACCTGCAATACTGTCTGTGCAATAATCTTAGCAAACTTTGCATAAGTACAAGGTAGTGCTTTAACTAAAGCCTAGGTCATGATTTAACTAAAGCCTAGGTTGTGATTAAATAAAAAAGTATTTCACTACATAGAAGAAAAAAAAACCAAAATAATTGCCCTGTCCTTCATGTGAGGCCCTGCACCCAATACCAAAATTTAAGAACATTCGCAGAACTGAAAAATCCTTAAGTTTAGTGTCTAAGCAAGTTTGTGAAGGCCCTAGAAATACTTGTTTCATCCCGGCTGTCAGATTATTTGGTTTTTTGCTCTAATCAGACTCAGTTTTCTTATAGGGAAGAATAAGATATGAAAAGGTTAGAAAGAAACTACCATTTTTGTGAGGAAAACTATATCTAAGCATGATATTTCATTGGATTATTCTTAGCAAGGACTGAAGAGGTCTATTTGCAGAGATGAAGGTACTCTGATTAATATAATATGGACGTTTACAGTTCCTAGATTCATAGACTACTTATGAGCAAGATACTTGTGATATCCCATTCATCTGAACATAATTCATTAAAAGGTCAAGCATAATAAATTAGACCTGTAGCAGCACATGGAGTACCTGGCCAACATTTGTGTATTAGAACTCATATCACTTTCTGGAAACTTTTTACATTAAAATCAAGTGTTCAGCACTAGTTATTTAGTATACTTAATAGAAGTGTATCAGAAATAACAGTTTATGATATACACTGATAATGAATACTCTTCAATTAGAAGAAATTAATCCTTTCCTAGGCTCATCATTGTAAATATATAAAATAAGGTATTTTTGGCCTCCTAAAGTATCAGCATGAGACATTGTTCAAAAGGAGACAGGTTGTTTCATCTGCAAGTGTCTATGCTATCCTTTGAGTGTAAAAAAATTTCTATGAGACAAAAACCCCAGCCTTTTCACATTCTCATATTTCTTTAGGAAGGTTTAAGAGCTGTAAACAGTCCTTAACATTTTTCTTTGCCCAACTCAGCTGCACTGCTGTCTCATAGGCCCTCATGTAGTCAGTTCCTGCTAAAATTACAGCCCTCACAACATTATCCTAACTAAAACTTAACCAAGTAGGAATTTCAGAGGCAGAGCAATATTTTTTCTGATGCTGAAATACAAAAGCTTAGCTAGTTCTTTTCTGGAGATATGTGTTTGCAGAAAAAGAGATATATTTTTCAGAGGAAATTCCATAGCTTATCACTCAGGAAAGAAGGTCCAACACAAAGCTTCAGACAGCAGAATCTTATTACAGAGGCAACCTCAAACCTGATACTGATGGAAATTGCCAGGAATTACTTCTACATGTTTTGAACATAAAACTTCCGAAACAAATACACTCTCATAACTCAAGCAAAATATGTGTCTGACCTTAATAACTTCTGATCAAGTCTGTAGTCACATCAAAGAGTGATTTTTTTCGAAGTTATTAGACAATTATCCCAAACCAATGTGAAGGTACTCTCCACTTCATTATACACATAATGTTAAACTGTTAAACCTGCTGTCTTTCAGCAGTACTTTACAAAGCAGATAAAATTTAAGTTGGCATTCAGAAAAGCTATTTCTCAAAAAGACCACCATATTTGATGTATCCACACACTATTTCCCTTATTCTTGCTAATGAGAAGGGTATTGTTTTCAGTATTTAATATTTATAAAATACATGCACCACCAGAGAAGTAGTTTTATGTTCCCAGCTGTTACAGCATAAAGTGGATTAAAGACCAGGTCCTGGGCACACCGAATTAAATGGGATCCAGCCACTACTGCACAACTTTTTTGTGTGTCACCTTAACCAAAAAGACATACCCATACAGAAGAGAATCAGAGGGGCAAAAACAATTCCAAGTTTGGGAACACTCTTGAAGTGCACAGCAAGTTGGTAGCCGGCTCCTCGTTGTGACTCTGAGCACTGTCAGGAACTTTCTCTTGTCGTGGAAGTAATTTTGCATAATACAAAAAATAATGCTCTGGTTCGTCAGAAAGAGAACCTGACACAGCACACTTTGACCTGGGAAAGCTTTGCCAGTGATTTACAAAGCATTTCCAACTTCTATTGATTTGTGGACACTTTAAAGTTTTCTCATCAGCTGGAAGCCGCCACTTAGCAAGTTCCAGGAGCTCACACGGGCAATGCCAATAGACTCTTTCCTTAATTGCTTTTCCCTGATTCATTAGCACTGCTCCAGGGATGTTTCCTCTGATGGGATCTGTGGGCCACAGGATGAAAAACCACTGAATTTTCAAGAGAAACAGGAGAAGAGCTAAAGGCAGTAGCTATTAGCAGCTGATTACAGCCAAGTTTTATTTCATTTATCTTGTCCTCACTGTGGCTTAACAGGTGCCTCTGCAGGTGCAGAGGTCAGGACAATACCAGCAGGTATTTTTTATCCATGCTGTACCATGTACCATCCTCTGGGCTGCTATGAGGCCGTCTGAGGTGAGCAGGAGAGGTCAGAGGTAGCATTTTGGCCACCAAGGCTTATTAATACAGACTGAGACAACCAGCTATCTATATTGATGTTATTTATTACCATTAAGCATTCGTAAAGTTCATGCCTGGTAAGCAAAAATTTTCAGTACTAACAATTGTTAATACCTGACATCTCTTCCCAAAGGCCTGCTTCAGTGACCACTGAAAACAAGAGAATTAGTCCTGTTGAATCAACAAACTTTTCAGTTGGGTCTTGAAAGTGTGGTTTCCACTGCAATTGAACAAGAAAAATCCCTAAAAACCTAGCCAAACACCCAAAATGTAACATTTGAAAAGCAGACCCAATGACTGGTAAATTACTGTTGAATTCCACCCTCTTAGAAATCTTAGCACCATTCATATTGATATGATGATTATCAAAAAACCAAATAATCAGAAGTAAATAATGATGTCCTTCAGGCATTAACGCTTATGGTCTCAGTTTTCCTTTCCAGTTTAGGCACTCAAAATGCTTCAGAATATTTATCCTCACAATTTCCTTCGAAAGACCAGAAGCAATGAGAAACTGAAGGTAGAAAGACAGAGCAATGAAACCCATGGCCAAACAAGAAAACAGAACTGTCTTGCAAGCACTGGGTTTGTATTCCCGTCATTCTTACCCTTGTTCTGTGCTTCTTGAATTTTACAGCCTGCAGAGATGACTGAATAATGAAGATATTCACTGAGCTCTTCAAATAAAATGTGTGCTTTTTCCTTGCTGCAGTTCTTTGCTGGGGTTGGGGGCTGGAAGGGTTTCTTTGGAGCATACTTGGAACTGTTGTTCCTTTCTCTGCCCAAATCCACAGAAAATGTTGGGCTGTTAGAAGCAAGGAGACAAAAAGCAGTCTTTTTTCAAGCAACTGAAGAAAGTTCTGCACAACACAAGGCTACATGCAGCCCCACAGACCAATCGGGCAGATACAAGGGTCATTGCAGCGGGCAATCCATTACCCCATGGCACATTCCGGGAACAGGACTAGGACATCATTGGCCCTAGGTATCATATGCAGTAGGACCTTAAGCCAGCCAGGCCCAAGAGAGGGGCTGCCATCAGAAAGACCATGCTGATAATCTGTTCCTGAGCAGCGGGTGGCCTCTGATATACCCCTCAGTACACTACTAAAAGCATACTCAGATCCTGTTCAGGAGAGCATGGACAACTTGACAAAAGGGGACAAGCAGCTTAGAAGACACGAGAGAGTACTGGCAAGAGAGGAAGGGAAGAAGATTTGTTCCACACTGGAGCAGGTTGCTCAGAGAAGCTGCAGATGCCCTGTGCCTGGAAGTGTTCAAGCCTGGATGGGTCTTTAAGCAGCTTGGTCTACTGGAAGGTGCCCCTACCCATGGCAGGTGGGTTGGAACCAGATGATCTTTAAGGTCCCTTCCAATTCTAAGCATTCTATGATTCTATAGAAATTTGTGTCTCTGCTTATGGAAAAGAAAATACAAGAGAATGACAAAAGAGTACAGCGCATTTAGTGACGCTTCCTTGTTACACACACCTATGTCAAAGACAAATTTATCTGCTTCAGTTGCCACTGTGCCAGCAATGACAAGAAACTTCACAAACACCATGCAAACCATGAACAGTTTGCACTTCTTGTCTCACTGCATTCTTATGCTCTGAGCTGCCTGGCACAAGGGCTGTTGTCCTGCAGTGTGAGCACACCCTGCTTAGAACAGTGGCAGCGGCAATAGCTACTGCCATACTAATACAGTATCGGGTAATTGAAAGTCATAAGGACAATGCACAAGAAAAATCTTAGCCTAAAAGTATTATGCTTGAAACTTACTCCAGTTGCACTGTGTTTACAAACAATTTAAGAAAACTCTAAAAATATTCCAGTAAATGATTCACTGTACATAATTATGAATAGTCCAATCATCTCTAACAAAATTACACTGTTTTGTTTTGAAAAGTTGCACTTCCCAGAAAATTATATATTGACTCTTTAGAATCCTAATGAAAATTAATATAATCTTCCAGTACTTGCCTCTGACTATTTTTAGTCCCTTGTGATTTTTGCAGCATATAAAAATGTGGTTTTCTTTAGTTCTGCCACTGTTTTGTCTTTTTGTTTCTTTTGTGTCTTAATACCTAGAACTGTATTACGAGATATCAAGATTTAACCTCTCCGTTTTCTAAAAACACAACAGTATAGAGTCAAACAGTGTTAGAATATTAAAAATAGGAGCCAAAAGTTGCTGTTAGTTTTATAGGCAATATCAGTCTCTGATAAATTTATTAAACAGTACTCCAATCTGCTATTACATTTTTCTCTCTTTTTAGATCCAGACAAGTTTTCTCCCTAGTTGTTCTTCTGTATATTCCTAATAGCAACACTTTACTCAACTGTTCAATGGATAATACAAAAAAAATAATGCCATACGTTATTAAAATAAACAAAACACAGCTTCCAAAAGCACAATATGTAGCACGTGCAGTGGATGTAATATTGTTTTCACCTCCAACCTGTACTTTTTAATAAAGAGAAATTTTTGTTATGCCTCTCCCCTTTCAGGAAGGTGTTCCGTTCTCTTAAGTGTAGTGACAATTACCTTGTTCTTCTGAGCTAACAAGTGCAGGGAATCATATAACCAATATAAATCGACCTATGAATCCTTTCAATGGAGTTATAGTCTTTAAAAAAAAACCATGAATACACATTTCAGCACTGATAAAATAAATATCTGGGACAAAGCTCTGTGGCTAACAGTATGGGTTGTGTTCCCTGGTAGCTCCTTAGACATCCTCATTAAAGCAGCAGCCAATTCAAGCGATAAACTATGCAGATTGACATCTGCCCTCGGATCTGCCTCTCATACAACACTTTTCACTCTTCTTTTCCCTTTGTACAACATGAATAGAAAAGCTGTGGCTGCCGTTGAGTGGGACATGAAGCAAATCAATCACTTGTCACTCAGCAGAAGCAAAGTAGTCACAACTGAGTGAAGAGCTGTTGATTTCTCCCCGCCCCTTTGCAACGCAGAAGTTATTTGAAGTATACAAGGTGAGAAGGCAGAGGGAGGACTTCTCTCAGGCAGTTGATGCTTTACAGGCACCACAGGCAATGAGACAAGAGCAGAAATTAAGATCTACTCATTAGAGGCCACAACTGGTCACTACTAACCCCAGCATGAGGCAAAACTAGACTCAGGCTGTCTTCAGACATCATCTTTCTGCCGAGGAGTGCCTTTTTCTCTACAGCAAAACTCCTATTGATATAAAAAGTTCAACTTTAGGCATCACAGAGATCGATAGGCAGCACTGTCCTTTGCAACAGACAGCAAGGGACAGATATTGTTAAAAACTCTTAGAATAATAATTAGATTCATTTGAACACTGAAAAGACTGACTGAATAAATGATGCTCTGACAGACAAAAAATTCCCAACAAACAAGAACACTTGTAAAACATGCTATATAACCATCTGCAGAAGCAGTCAAATCACTGCACAAGCTTTGTCAATTGGTGAGCAAGAAATATTGACAGATTTCCCAAATATTATTCAGCTAATTACAGTAATGATACCAACATTGTATCACATAATCACTGAGGAGAAACCCATGGGAACTCACGCCTGATTGCTCTCATGAGGGAGGCTATCAGGTCCCATGCACTGGGCTCACAACCAACCAAGAGTATTTCAGATTACTTTGTTCTGTTTCCCATCCTAGCTAGCAGGCTGTGGTCAGCTGGATGTGGATTAGCTTGCACTGTGACTTCTGATTCACAGTAAAGAAAAATTTGTGATTGTGAGCCGTACCTTGGAGTCCTGAGCTTTGTCCTGAATGAGAGCTAGAGTGCTGGATGCGCACACAGGTCTCCTGAGGATGTCACCAGGGGATGGCTTTTACTCTCCTGCAACAAAGATGATCTTCTTCCTCTTCCCCGGAGTTCTTCTGAGCTTTGGATCAGAACGAGATTGTGTCAGTTCCTGGCTGCATGATGAATCAATAATTTCAGAAGGAAACAGGTATTTTTAATTCTCTCTCTGATTATTAGGATGGCTGAGCTACCACAGTAGCAACAGCATAGAGACATCTGCCAAGTCCTTTCAGGACTGCTTTCTGGATATGCCTATCCTAGAAAACACTGAACGTCTGGCACAACTGAACAACAGGAAACGTTCTTCAAACTCTCCATAAAGCTAAAGGGACAAGTAAGGGGGGACCAGTACTTCTCCTCCCTCTGGCCCTCTTGGCTCTCCTTCAGGTTATTACAGCCCAGTCCCATCTGGCTTGCAAAGATTTTGAGCCAAGCCAGCACACGGTATAAGGGAAACTGGATTACTGGGGGCCACATTCTCTCTGGTATAATAGAGAAGACAAAAATGTTGCAGCATTGCTCCTGGTTAAGCAAATCTATTATATGTAGCTTTTTATCATCAGGAAGGCATGCTGCCCATGGAATAACTCCCAAAACTTTTATATAAAACCTTTACAGCCCACACCTACTAAGTTTAAAAGAAAAAAAATAAATCATTGAAAGCAAGAAGGAGAGAAGCTATCAGTAATTCTATCTCTGTTGAACCTGAAATGGAAGCCAATAATAACCCAAATGATTTCAGGAGCTTTCATGAGCATTTCTCTATCCCTTTCAGCTAAATTAAAACGAACCCACGTGCTCAACTGTGCCTAAGCAAAAATAGTTGCCATGGTTACAGGGGAGTTTTTCTAAATGTAGTACAGTATATGAAATAATCAGCCAAATGACTATGTATAAACTGAAGGCAGGTGGGTAAGTCATTTCAAAATACCAAGTAAACAGAAAAACCCCTCAGTAAAAATAATTCCTCAAAATTTATACCATTACCTTTATTACATTGTGAATAAGAACATCATAAGGGGAAGACAGAGATTGTGAAAGCAAATACTTGAAAAATCATCCATTTAGCATTTGTAATACTAGCTACAAAGGAGCTAACTACACGATAATATACTAATACAGGTAAACAAATTAATATATGCTCTGACATAACTCAATGGAACTACTCTTTATAGAGAGTGCTGTTTGAGACATATAAGGACCGTTATTAATCAAAGAAGGTATATTGATTCACAGACAGAGAAAAGAAAACACAAGCCAGACAGACTATATTTTACAGGCAAGACCATGTGTACAGTAGAGGCTCAACACTTTGGCTTACAGATGACACTTTTCTTCTCCACAAGGGAGAACAATATCTGCATCCATAACAAAAGAATGACTGTTATTCACAGGAAGAAAATTTGGTTAACAAGACTGACTTGCTTAAGAGGATCCTTCCCGCATCTCTCACCTTTTTTCTTCGTTTATAATTTAAAAGAAATTTTGTTTTTTGTGAAGGATTTCTATACACAATGACACTATTTGCCTGAAAAGGGCTTAACAATTGATGGAAACAAGCATATTGAGAAAGAGGCCTCCTACTACCTTGTTCAGCACTATGACATTAAAGATGAATAAGAGTAAAAAGTGTTAACAGCTTACCTTGGAAAAAGAAGGTAGAAAGCAGCCTCATTCTGCCTACACTGGGGAGAACCATGGAGCCTGGTAGGAGCTTCTCTATCTGTAGCCATCGTAGAAAAAGGCAAGCTAGTAAGAGGAAGAGCCTCCCTCTTCTCCTGAGCCTCCTAATAAATAGACATACCTTCTCACAGGTAACAGGTGTAATGATGAGAAGCAGCTGATGAAAAAGAAGGGTTGGGGGGGCCTTGAGAAGAAGGGAGGATTTCCAACTGACCTGACCTGACCATCATGAATGAGTAAGAGAACCTACGCCTTGACAACTTCCCTGAAGAACATCTCTCTGCTGCGTGTTCTTCCTTGCTTACATGCATTGGAGAAGGACCTAAGCAGGGGATTGGCCTCTTCTGTGTCAAGAGTTTGAGTTTGAGAGGGGTCTCAGCCAGCAGAGAAGGCTCATTGTACCTAAGGGCCAGTGCTGGGACAGCTTCATGCTGAGAGCCCTCAGTGGTAGTTGACTTCTGCCTTCTGGTTTATCTGCCTGTTACTCACCAACTAGAGCCCTTCTCCTCCTTGGTGCATAACATGAAGTGTACCTCTGTGGGCTGGCTCAACAGCCGCTATGCTGCAGAAGAAAACTGGAGGCATCTGATTTGTAAGGTGATTCAACAAATCTGTAAGTTTAGAATTCTGGAGGACCTCACTCACTCAGTACTTGCTGTCATGATCTGAAGTACTATAGGCAATTCTAGCAGCAGTGGTAGTGGCTGTTCATTTGCTGAGTCACATCCTGCTCTTAATAAAGTCCCTCACTTTGGAAATCCTTGCTTTAAAGCCAGGAAACTCACTGTAAGTAGTTAAAAGACAGTACAAACACGAGGATACTGCATGAGAGCACACAATATCTATAAATTAGAGAGGCACAATTAACTTTGAGTTATAATGTATTGTAACAGAAAAATAAATATTCCCTAGTGTTACATAATTGCTTTTATCAAACATATATATTCTCTCTCAGCTGTACTTCTGTTAAGTCTTCTTTGTAGATGAAGCAGAAAGAGGGTAAAAATTGGTGAGGTTTTGCTAATTCAGAACTGGAACTGGCCAAAGCTGTAGGAAAAATAGACAATAGCTGAAGGAAATTCTCCAGCCAAAACTCTGGACCAATAACTGAAACCAGGATTAGGCAAAATTGAGTAAGAAAACCTACACAGGCTTTTCTATCATACCACACAAATTTAGTGAGATTGGATTTTATAATCCAGGGATCAGAGAATTATTTTAATATCTTCAAAACATCTGGTTAAAAAGTGGGAGAAAAATCTGAATACTAAGAGAGAGTAGAACTAAATCATCTCTTGTTGCTAGATGAACATTTAAAATAAAACTTTTCATACAAAAATGTAAGTTAAAGATGACAGTGCTGAGTTGTTACAAAGACATTAGAAATAATAGAACTGTAGAACTGTTAATTATTTTCAGTAGAAATGTTAAGGAAGAAGCTGGTACTAGTACTGTTATTTATTTCCTTATTGTTTTGAAGGCAACACTGGATAATAATTGGCTACCAGTTGTTGACATATCTGGCCTTTGAGCTCTGGAAAGGGTTAATGGACTGAGAACAGTTGATTTGCAGTGTTAATTCCCTTTTCAGGGTAGAAGAGAAATATTTTTCCTTTGCAGGTAAGAAGCTCAAGCTTTTTGCCCTATTCCAAAAAAAGAAGAAAGAAAAAAAAAAAAAAAACAAACAGGGGCAGGGAGATGTACATGCAGGTTTTGAAGGGTGATTTACCAAAGAGGTGCTAAAGGAAGTTTTCTTCTCAATGAAATTATTGTACCATATTTGGAAATCACTTTTGCAGTGGGAATCCATATGAAAAGCTGTGTTTTGTACTTGAGGGTCATGTTATAAGACCAGAGTCTTTATCCAAGTGGTAATTACAGTGACAGTATTTCCATTACAGTTGAGATTCACATTTTTTCTTACCATCTTTTTATTGTAACAACAGTGCTACCAGAAACACCAAAGGTGTTGATTGTTACCACTATTGATCATAGTTGTTTTCACTCTATGTGTTGGTTCCTGTGCAGTTTGAAATATCTTACACATTTCTGGTAATACAACATGTTCCCACTGGGAAATCTGTACCTTAAAAAAATTAAGGCCACAATACAACCAGTTGGTCTGAATGCCCTGAGGCTACACATTATGTTATCATTTGCACATCACAGCTAAAATTCTTTAAATTCATTTACAGTTCAAAGCTGCAGTGCCCTGATGTGGTCTTGCTAGCTTTCAGTAATACCCTAAGACCTCATTTTTAATAAGAAATCTTACATTTTGCTCCTTGGGTAGTCTTCGTAATTCTCTGGCCTTATGAATGTGTGATTCAGTCAAATACTTAAAGAATTTGTCTTCCCAAATTGCTCAGCATTGGCTTATTTACAATGGTGTACAAATTGCTCAAACAGCAAAAATGCAGTGTACTCTAAAATATAAACTAGCTTAGGCTGGTCAGCAAATTAGGCAGAAAAACTGACTTAGTCCAAATAATAACATGAATTTCTATAGTCCATGGATGGTGATAACATCCTGTTCATTTTGCAAGGATAACAGTCGGACCATAAAGCAAAAGACCCCAGCAGCCTCTCTGGAAATGAGCCCGAGTGGCAAACAAAATTATGAGTATGACTTATTGCTACCACAATCCAGAGCTCAAATTCAGTAACTGGAAGAAGGGAGAGCAGGATGGAACAACGTTTCTCAATCCTACTATCTTCTAGGATGCTGAAGTCTATTCAACAACCCAGGGCCTCCACCCTCATGATCTTGACCAAACCAAGCCAGAAAGTAATATTACTTTATCCACATAATATTGCTCCCACCCCTGGAACTGACATAAATAATATTTCAAATATGGCACTTCTATTCCTCAGTTTTTTCCTTTCCCACTTTTTATTGCATTTTTCCTGTTCTTTAGTAAGAGCCTTGCTCTAGCAGCACCGCATGCTCCGCAGCACCGCTGTGAGCTGCTGACCAGAAAGACAAAAAGCAATTCTTTAAGCAGCCTGATATTGAGAAGGGTTTGACAAATCTTCGAGTTGCTCGGTTTGCATGTTGTGCTAGTCTTTCTCCAGCAGCGTTGCTGGCAGTGGGACACCGAACGACAAGCCTTATCTATTCTTGCCATCAAGGTTTAAGATATTACCACCCCCGATTACTCATCCTTTGCCTTTACCAGAGGCTACTTCCCGCACAGCAGGGATGGTTGAAGAAACTTATATATGTATCTTAGCCTGCCTTCTTAGCTTAAACTGATGATAAATGTGGGTGAGAGCTGGAACACAGGACTGTGATTCGGGGCGGGGGGGGTAAGATGTGAATGCGCAATTCCTTCTGCCTCAGAAAGAGGGACAGGGGAGCCAACCAAGGAGAAATTCATCTTTGATTGCCACGGCAAATGGTAGAGCTGATCTGAGAAAGTTTGCTGGTAAAGGCACTTTGTGGGTGATTTTCTTGTTCTGTTTTCAAGGATGCAGTTCACCTCAGTCAACTTTTTATTTTCTTACCCAAAAGCCTAGGGGTTTTTTATTTTAATACTGTATAAAAACCTGACAAATGGTTGATTTTTATTTTTTTCATATTAAAAATTGTTTATGGCTAAAGGAAAAGAAAACAAGGGCATCATAAAATAGAAAGACCTGCTGAAAATTTTCCATTGGAATGCAGATTTTTTTCTCTTTACTTTTTCCTCTTTTTACTGGAAGGTTGAAAAAAAATGGAACGTTAAAAAATAGTGGCTGTTTGCTGTGAAACTGCAGAAGTTTATGTCTCAGCATTTAATTACATAAGACTTACTGAACTCTTTCATGGAGTAGAATGACAGATACCATGTTACAGCTTTCACACCTGTGTCCAATATTGAGCATGTTTCAAAACTTCCCAAGTTTCACAGCAAATATCTATTAGTTTCACAGTCAGCAGTATAACTCTGATCATCCCATTCCCACAGAAAATGAGTCACTGTGACCTAAAAACAAAAATCCAAGTAATCTAGAATGCAATAAATTAATAAAACAGAGTCATTGGAGCTTGCAGCTTAGCTTTTTGTAGCCAGGAAAAGTGTTTTCTTGTCAGACAGATTATTCCCAGAAAAGTATTTCCTTGTTTCTTATTAGTAAGCAAATGGAAATTTTCCATGAAAGGCAACGGCTGTCTCTTCTTCTAAATATTTTTTCTTTGTAATTGCTATTCAAAGTATTTCCTTGTTTCTTATTAGTAAGCAAATGGAAATTTTCCATGAAAGGCAACGGCTGTCTCTTCTTCTAAATATTTTTTCTTTGTAATTGCTATTCAAAAGGTGCTTGTTTGGTCCCTTAAGGAATCATGTTTAAAGGCACACTCCCTCAGGAGTGTGTGTGCAGTGCTATGCAACTTGTTACCTCACTTATTGGGGGAAAAAAAAGAAATCCATGATGTACTGCTTGTGTGGTTATTGGCCTACAGAGAGTAGAGTCAGGTATCCAGGGCAGCATCCTGCCTGCCTAGCCTGCCTAAATTCTTGAATTTATTTTCAATAGGATCATGTCATTTTAGTACAATAACTAACTTTTAACTAGTCCATTGAAGACAATTGTTAGCACATCCTACAACACAATATTTTAACAGGAAATCAAGTCAAGGGGTGGAGGAAGGATTTCTGCACGGATTACAGAAGTCTGAAAATACAGATAGTGGTATCACCATGCTGAATCTTGCACCTATGAGTAATCATGTTTGCTCATTCCAAAAGACGACATTATAACTTTTCTATCACATTTAAGCAGCATTGATGGGTGGAAAGCTGATGACTGCAGTCTTGATTGTCATTATTCTTGCATAAATGTCAACAGATTCCTTCGCATGATACGCTATATGTGATCTTAGTGTAGCCCAGAAACAGAAAAGAAAGCAAGTGAAAATTGGTTCATTTCAAAATTTTCTGTAGGATTATGACAATACAAATGTGGATCATGCAGTCACAAAATCTAAGATGGTCTGAACATCACAGTAATTAGGAGCTGGTCAAAAAATAGGATGTTTGAACGTAAAGGATCGTGACTCTTCCTGAGGAAATATAAGTAGAAATACTTTTTGTCTTTGAGGCCTGAAAAAAATGCTCTGAAAACTTTAACACCAAGAGCTAATTTGCAATAAGGGACTAAATTGTGGCTTTGCCATGCCTCCTCCTGTCCAATTTTCCCTCCTTTCCAAAATGTTTTCACTTGCCTTTCCATCTCCTGAGCCCATGGAACACAATTCTGTGAATTTGGGGCTCTATGGTATCATTTTGGAGTGGCTTTGTTCAGCCAAGGGGAAGGAACCGGGTGTGCACCGTGACCAATCACATGGAACACAGGAAATGTGAATTTGAGCAAAATACATCCAAGCCCTTGTCTGTCATCTCCTCATTTCTCAACAGGAGGGTGCTATGGGGCACGGCAATGGGTGAGGCTCTACAAGGGATTTAACAGCAGTTAAATCTAGCCCTTTCATATAATTCTATATATGTATACTTGGCTTCTTCTGGTCTCCAAGATAACAGCCCGCAAAAGAAATATTCACTTGAGGCAAAATGTTTATTTGTTGAGGCACATAATAGTTTCAGTATGCATAAGCTTTAAATAATATGTAGCTTCATTGGAAGTGTTCTGTAGAATTAGAATGTCCCTATTCTTTTTTATTAAAGTGTTTGACTTGATGCTTCTTGTACAGAAAAAACAGATAATGAACACAAATGAAATAATCTGCTGGATGTGATAATCACTTTGTATTACTTCCTCTGACTTGTTTTGGTTCTGTTATCAATGCATATTGAACTCCCCTTTGGTTGTGATTGTGGTCTTACATCAGTTCCATGCCTTTTTCAGACTCGGGGATATTACTATTCTACTGGAATAAGCAAGACTATAAACAGGTTTTCCATCTTTTTGTACAATTGTCATAAAGGATTTGTTTTCTTTGTAGCTCATAATTTTCTTCCTTGGTCAATATGCAGTGTGATTGGTGCCTTTACACTCTGCTCTACTTGGTTGATCTCTGCTGATTATTTTACATTTTCAAGACAAAAGCATCATTTTCTATTAAACTGCGTAATAAAATTGGGCGAAAAGAGCAGAAGACTGCATTGTAACACTTACCAACATAGCTACAGTTTATGGTTTTGGAAGTTACATGTAAAATCGCTGCTGGACTTTTAACACCCTTCGAAGGGAAATGATAACTGTTAAAGCTACTTCTTCAATAAAGGAGAAAACATTTCAAATGTTTGTAGCAGAAAGAAAATTTAATAATCTGCTATCCTACCAGGAAAATGATAAGAATTGTGGAGGCTGACCAGGTAAATCACACACAACAAACAAATATGTTAAACTGATTGGAGAGACTTTATAGAAGTATGTAGCATATGGATTTAAATTCCTCTGGCTGCTATGGAAAACATGATATACTTTATACCTATAAACATTTCTAATATAGAGCTGGATTGAGAGCTATGATCTGTATGCAGGAGATTAGTTCTTCTTGACCTGCATCTGCACCAAGATACATAATTTACAGGAGAGATTTAGGGGACATATTCAGATTAAAATACTGAATAGCTACTTAATACCCAAAGTATTTGTAAAGTGGATACATGTCCCTATTTCTCAGTAGTACTATGGGGTAGTCAGACATTAAGTTGAATTATGAAATAAAGAGACTGATTCAAAATCATGCATGTTGACATTGTTCACCTAGATCTATGAATGATATTGCCTTCCCCACTTTCATTTTTAGCAATCTGAATTTAGCCTCAAATTTTGTTCTAATCTTACTGCATTTTCAATAGACCAAGGCATTTAAGAAGGGAAAAAAGCTGCATGTGAAAGAGCAGGATCCGCGGGGCCACCTCACCTACACCCAGTCCTGAAGTCTTCCCTTGGCCCCAGGCCATGGAGAACAGAGGACCTGAGCCCAGAGCCATTCTGTCAAAGCCTGTCCTCCTGCCATGAGAAATCCCTGTCCCAAAACAGAAGACAGATGGGAAGTTCTGAAACGTTTCCATCTCCAGGATTTCCCACAGAACAAAACAAGCTGTGTCTTTCCCACAGCAGTGGCATTGAGCTTTCTCAGAGCTTTTTATTTTTCCCAGAAAATCCTCCAAAAATGGTCACAAAGTTGTCTTATTTCCCTAATGTATTGCACTGAACTTCTGTGCTTCTCTGGTTTTTCTATCTTGCAGGGATTTTTCTGGAAGAAGTATGCTGAGGGTGTTTGTTTCACTGTAGGGTTTTTTCCTGGATTCCAGAGGTGGAGCTTTCAAATACCATCCAGTGCTACAGTTAAGAGCTGATTCATTCTCTTTAGGCTATCATGATGTGTCCCCAGGAGCTTCCTGAAAAATGCACAAAGTCTGGTCACTTCTTTGCTAGGAACTTATTCTTTGACAATCTGTTGTCTTACACTGTAGCTGTAGTTTGCTTTTCCTGTAGCACTCACTTAGAGAAAATGTTTTTAGAAACCCTTATCTTGTCACGGTATGGCTACGTAAGTTTTAGATGACATTTCCAAGTGCTCCTCTTTATTCTTATAACTGCCTCTCTGGTTCCATATTGTTTATAAGCAAAAGCACATTGCTTTTCCTTCTCTGTTCACCTTGGTGAGAGATGTGAACTCTTGGAGTATTCTCTCTTCTAAAATAGAGATGTTTTAGAGTCACTTTCTTCCATACGTTAAAACTGAAGTAAGCCAGTCACTCTCAGCAGTTTTTAGCATGCAAGTGCTATTTACTGCAAATGTAGCTTGCAAAAACTGTTGAATTTATTGGCACTCTGTGTCTTTCTGTACACTTTTCCTATTTCTCATTATTTTTTGAAAATATTATTAAACAAAATCCTTTGGGAGTTTTTTGCCATCAGCTGTCTGAAAGTCAAGACTGTACATTTATTTCTGCTGGCACTTTCTCCATTGTCCTACTCAGATAGTACCCTGAATATCAGGTAAATCTTATTTTGATAGGGGATTTGAGATTTTTAGAAAATATTCTTGGTCCAGGGAGGGCTTTAAATAAAACAATTAGAGAAATGGAGAGAAAGAGTTGCTAAATAGAGGAGGTTTTATTCCAGGTTTGTAAAAGTCTTTTTCTTCCCTCCATTTCCTAAGGGATGGCTCACAGATAAAAGCAGCAAAACAAATAGCAACCAGCTTGCAGTCTTGCTTTTCATCCTCATGCAGATGGGCAAGTCTGCAAGCATTCTGAAGCAAGCCTGGACTGCTATATGCCAGGGCTCCCATCTCTACATCTTTGCCTCCCTGACAGAAGTGCTGGGGTATTTCTGCAGCAAGAGCTTTCCTAACTGGATATAGGTTACTGATTTCAGCCCTCCAGACACAGTAATGTTGTCTCTGTGAATTCTACTTTTAACAAATCCTTTGCAAATTATATTCTTCCGGATTTAAAGCCAGCAAGACACTCTCTTCACCTGTTTCATCTTTCTCCTAAATGCTGGGTGACCCCTGAGTGGTGAGGCCACAAGCTGTCTCTTTAATACTTCAGAGAAGAAAGCTCTACTCATCAGAAAGGCTGGTCATGGGGAACAGTGCAAGTGCCTTTTCCCAACACAAAGCTTGTCACCTTTGGATGGGAATGATGCAGGACAGCCCCTGTAATGGCCTGGGCTATAGGTTATTAGCTGCCAGGGACCTGCCCTGTGCTGCCTCATTCCTAGTTTTAAAAATCTTTCATTTTAGACTGCAATATTTATGAGTTATGCCCTGATTCTGCTCACACTGAAGTTCAGGACAGCTTTATAATTGATTTAATACAAGAAGAATGAGGTCTTGAATCTTATCAATAGTAAATTCTCTTTGGCAGGTGAATAGTTTTATTATGGAGGAATTATCCATCCAAATACACATTGGTTTCTCAAAACAGTTTTAATCCATTAAGCCATGTTTAGTTACAAAGTTAATATAATGAGGTTCACCTCACCTGAATTTTGAATTCACCCTATACTCTAATCATTAGCAGTGGAAGAAAACACGGAGGATAGAAGATTGACTTTGGCTAGATGCATTAACCTTCTTGAAAACTTAATTTGAACTGTTTAGTACTTATGTACGTAACCTCCCTCTGTTCCTTCTGTTCTATACTGCTTTCTCATTTTTCAAATCTTTGTCCAAATTGCCTTCACATGAGTAGCTGGAGGGAAAACTTGTAATGACTGTCATCTTAGAGTAATCCTACCCTTTGAAGCAAATCACTCTTCTGCGTCTTGAGTTAATGAAATGGAAGAATATACTCCAGAATTCTCCAGCAACAGTGGTTGTGTCATAGCTGCAGCCCGCAAGTTAGATGCCTCCACAGGGTTCAGAATCCTAAACATTTACCAACACAACATCGCACCCTAGTCCTTGAGCAAAGGGTTATTCAGCAGGTACCTGGGTAGGAGAACTCAGACAACCTCTTTTGTAAAACAGGGAGCACCTATGATTAGATTCCCCAGATGAAGCAATGGAAACGGCCCCCTGTGTTATGCCCTTTCGTGATTCCCCATAGTCCTCCGTATGTCCCTGCAAGTCCTCTGACTGGTCCGGCTCTTCCACATCAGATTCCTGTTTATACAAAGTTTTAAGAACTGAATCCTGCAAGATTCACATAACTTGAAAGAAGCTCTCTGGTCTGAGTGGTCTTAAGATCCATGCAGTCCTGCTGACAAATAACAAGTGCTGCTCAACGTGATAGAGGGCAGCAGCTTCCAGTATACACAGCAAACTAGGGAAAG
>VYZM01013333.1:88219-111213 GCA_013398915.1 Dromas ardeola
GGCGGAGCGGGGAGGGAATAATCAGCTATGACATTAGAGACCCGGGGCTGCATTCAGCAATCAGTGAGTAATACAGCACAGGTATGAGAGGTGGCACAGGACTGATGTATCTTTTTATGAAAAGCAGTGCATTTCTTTCACAGTGCAGTGGGAAAAAGCACCTTCTTTTTTCCAATAGGAAGAAGCTGCCGATATGGCTGCATGATACACACGCTTCATATGGACTAATTACAAGTTCGGCCCCTTGTAAGCTCCCTCTGCCATCCTGCTGCTGGGGAAGGAGTGAGCAGTGCTTTCAAGGTGGCAGAAGCTCATTGAAGGTGGGTTGAGCCTGGACCAGGTTAGTAGGGAACAGAGCGGCTCCTCGGCATCCTTGCCTACCCAGCCCTGGGCTGCGCTCAGTGCTGTCCCCTCCTTCCAGGGCAGCAGGCAGAGGTGACCCCCAGACCCCTTCTATATTTCGAATAGCACTAAGCATGCTTCACGGAGACATTCCTTACAGAAGCACCCGTGTTCTTTCATTGAACTATTCAATGTGGTACCTCGTTGGTCACATTTTAAATTTATAGGAGGACTGACTTTCACTGTCACTACCTTCATGTAACTTGGTGACAGCTCCACTGAAATCAGTGGCGTTCCCCTTCTTTAGAACCAAAACAGTCAAAGTTAGCATCAGTTTCCTCAAGTCTCCCAGCAGCAAAAGATCTGACCTTAATAAAGAAGCAGCTATATATCATCCTTAAGGAAGATAGACTGAACCTTTTTAAATTTATCCTGTAGATTTTCCCAGCAAACAATCTACAAGTACGATTTACAGGGTTTCCTATAAATACAAAAATTGTCACATTCTCCAAGGGAACAACCTGGACCTAAGTTAGGGGACATATCCCAAGATTCTCATTCAGCCTACTGCTTGTCTATGCTACTGTGCTGCTAGAAGTTCCCCCATCAATAAACAGTTAGGGGGAAAAAATAAATTGTTGTTTCTAGCTTCTGCCAAGCAATTAAATTCCATCTGGAAAAGACTTTGATACATTTTGATGCTAACATGCTACATTATATATGTTGCATCCATGACTTCTCAAGTCACAAGCAACCTTTGTGTTCAGGTTTTCCCTTGCAACCTGAGCGTTTCTGTGACAAACAAGCAAAAATCCAGAGTGATTTGGTAATAGTGCAGAGGGCGTAGTTTTAATTACTGTTTTACTTGTATTGTTGATCTCAATGAAACTCTAAAATAAAATTTCACTCTATAAAATAAAACAATTCATGCTCTATTATAGTTTGATTAACACGGACACTAGAGTATTCACACACTTAAACTAGATTAATCTCTTCATCACTTTACCACAGTCAGGCCCTGAGAGAAGAGAGGACCTCTCAACACGATATTCCAGACATGCTGACTCCAGAGCACCGATACTTTTTAATTTGCGTTCTGGTATCTGCAGAAGAGAGCTCTCAAGAACGTGCTAAATAAATACATAAACACAGATACTAACAGTAAAAGATGATCCCATCTCAAGCAGCTTCTGAAGTATGTAGCTTAGGCTGAGTGTTGGAGGAAGAGACACAGTAGATAAGCAGGGAAAACAGAACAGCAGCTCACCAGTATAACTTTTTTTTCTGGCCTTCTTTCTCTTTGGTCCCCAAACAGGCCTCTCAGTATACACAAGTGTGCAACCACAGAGCTAAGTGACTTTTTGTCACTTCTTGCTTGGCTGTTGTTTGAGTGGAGGAAGGGGAAGGGAGGGCTGCTGCTTGTTTTCTCAACTTTTCATTGAAAGTTGCTTGGAGGGCACATCTGAACAGCTGGTAGCCCACCAGGACATAAAGATAATCTATCTGCAAATAGAAGAGAGAAAGATACCTATAGAAGTGAGGTGAAAAAAAGTGTCCAGCAAATTTTGGAAGAAATACTGAGTAGGAAATGAGTGAGAACTAGAAAATACAAGGTCATTACAGACCTCAGCTGGGAGATAGATCTGCTAATGAAAAGTACAGATGATATAATATTAGGAGCCATTATCAATGCAGGAAGATTGAAATATCATGCAGAAATTACTACATGACCTCAAGGTCAGGGGTAATAGACACTCATTAAATGAATTCATACAAGGTGCAATACACTGTAAATGTAAGAAATGCCTAGAACTTCTCCCATAAACTCACAGAAGATCATTTGGAAGTGACAAAGGCATGTTAGCTAATGCCAGGCTCTCTATTATACCATCAGTGTAATGCAGCCACGAAACAGAGCAAAAACTCTTGTAGGATACAACAGGAAATATATTTCCTGAGAGAAATATCAGTGCCATTGTAGCTGACATTGGCTGCAGCACTTCTTGAATTCTGTTTACAGTATTGTCACAAACACGAAGATTAACTCAAGCTAGGAAAGGTACTGTCAAAGACCCCTGGCATGCAGATAGGACTAAATGAGCCTGGACCAATTGATCTCCTAGACTGCAGGCTGAGAGAAAAAAAGATGACTGATGCCTATAAGTACACTGGATGGATAAACAGAAATGAAAGAGAAGACCTATTTGAGAGGGAAGATAAAGCTGGCATTAAGAAATAGGTAAAATTGCTGTCGTTAAGTGCAATTTCACCACAGAAGGGAGGCTGCAAAACCATGTCAAGTGCTGTGCATAAGCAAGATCCTTGGCACCAGCAGAAAAAATATAACATGAGATGTGAGAGGGAGACAGCTGGGACAGTGCAAGGAAGATGACTGACTGACTGACTTCCATTGAAGAGATGTAGTAAATTCTTTTCAAAGCAGTAGTATAGCAGAATATCATAGAAACATTAAGGAAGGACCTCTGAAAGTTGATAGGCCAGTCGCTACTCAAATGTTACCACAAACACTAGATCATTGCTAGATCATCATATGTAGTCATTGCTGACTAAGCAAATTCCCTTGCTGAGGGATTTCTGCATTTCTCAGGAAAACAAGAAAACCTTGGCTCTAAGGGAATGAATTAATAATTTTGCCTCTCAAAGCATCATTTGAAATAGTGGAATAATTCCTCAGTATCAAAGTACAACCTGGATGAGAAACAAATTTCCAGTCATTATCTTCCTTTTCCATAGCACATCAATTTGTCAGCTTTATTACCCTGTAGACACCAGTGTTAGTCTCAGGCTTTTACAGGATTGAAGACCAGATGTTCCTACATAGCTGGCTTGCAATCTATGGCCTAGACATAGGCAATACCTTTCCAAGAGTTAAGAGAGGCAATTTAGCATCATCTTTACCCTGATTTGACACCCTGGTTCCCCTCCAAAAAAAAAAAGAGGCTTTATAAATCTTTCAAACAATATCAAAATAAAAGGGAGCGGGGTGGATATTGCTTGATAGAATCAATAATATACTATGGCAAGGGAATTTTTTCCCCACAAAAGGAACAGAAAAAAGTTATCAGATTACTGCAGAATACTTTCCCCTTCCTGACAACTGCTTCAGCATTGTTCTGAGTTATCTTACAAACAGGAGGCTGCCTGGTGGGAAAAAAGAAAAAGTCTGGTGAAAAAGAATGAGAGAATATGTGAAAGCTATAATACCTCATCAGTGGTGATTATTCTTGTTTCACGAACCTTTGAAATCAATCTCTGAGGGTTTATAAATTGGATTTTCCCTCCTCATTCCTGCAATGCAACTGTCAGTGATGAGTTGAGCCAGGATAAAAAGATTAAGAGAACTAACATTTGCTCCAAATTTTCCAAACCTAGCTGCTTAAAATGAGTCTGTTACTACACACCTAAGCAGAAGTGCTCTTCAGTGGTACATCTAGGTATATAGGTTTCATGAGACAACTGGACTTGCTGGACTCATTCTCAGGAAGCTGGTGAATTGCGGGCAAACTCAGAGCACAGGGATTTTATTTATTTATTAACATTTTTGCCCCTTACTTGTTACCAGGATGAATGGTTTATAAGGATGTTCAGAAATGGTTGCCCAAGTTGGTCTGATCATCTGTTGGTCTCAGGCACCCGCAAAGGACCATCACTGCAGAGCGAGCTCCATCCAAACCATTTGCCTTCACCCAGACAAGGTGGGGCTGCTCTTCAAAGCTAGTCCAGATGCTGGTCCTGCAGACAACCTGGTCAGAGCGGGTAACTGGAGAACTCCACTCACAAGGGGACAGAAGAAGCCAAGAAACACTGAGAAAAAGCTGTTTAGGTTTGGCAGCCCAGAACCCTACTGCACCAAGGTGGAAGCTGCAATGGGAATGGGGGTTACAGACCAAGCTCAAATTGGGGTCTGCTACACAGCAAACTATTCTGACTCAAACCAAAAGTTTCTCAAAACAGAGCTTTATTTCAACTTTTTATAACAGAAAGTTGAAACTGTTGACAGCAATGAAATTTTCCAGGATGGAGACTGACAGAAGAAAAAAACATGGTTAGAAACTGAATTTTCTGTCACAAAAGCATGTGGACAGAGAAAGTCCCAAATATCCAATGTATTTCTTGAAGGCAATTAATTTGCTCTCAACCTCCTTCATTTATTGAAACACCAAACACACAAACACTGTCATGTGAGGGTGCCAAGAAACTGCAGGGACTGTCATTTTAGCCTGAAATTAGGTAAAACACAAAGTTAAAGAAAGCAGTTTTATTCCTATAGGTCTTTGTGTAATTTCCATCTAGAGCCCTTCCTCACTCTGTTTTAGTTTTCAAAATTTAAAGAGACAATTCCCATGCTGTCTACCACCCGCCGTGGTGCAATCTCTTAATTTGCATGAATAAATCCCGACACAGTCTGGAGCCCACGACTGTCTTAAGCAGCAGACAAGCTCACTCTGTTTATGAGAAGCTTTTTAGTTCAAACAGCTCAGCTGATTGTAATAGTGCCTGCTGATTGCAAATATCAGAGTACCACCATGGGAAAGAGGTAGAGCCTGGGTACTGTGGGGACTACAGCTAATACACTAAGCCTTGCAGTGTTCCAACATAGAAATGACAACAGAATGAAGTACTGCAAGGAGAAAAAATTCTCTACTGAAAGGAAGTATTCCACCTTCCACATTCGGCAGAGACAACAGACCTGGCCATATGCACTATACAAGTTTAAAGGACATTGGCAGATCTCCTGCACAATACTGGATGTTGCATACAACAACTGGTTATTGGGGCCTTCAAATGGCTGGCTTAAATTTCTAACTGGCTGTTTGAAGAGCAAAAATATCATTTCCCTATGCTGACTAGTTGTGTGTGCAAACTCAGGACATATGCTTCACTCACAATGTATACAAAGTTTTGAAGCCGCATGGCAAGGAGCAGCAAGCGCTGCTACTCCCTAAGTGCAGGCAAGCCAGGAGCCAGGGCATCCCCAGCACAGGACACACCTTCACCCATGGACCAGAGTCCCACAGGGGCTGTGCACAGCATACAGAGCTGGGTGCCAGTGACACGGTCCATCAGCAGTCCCAGATGCAGTAGGGAGCTCAGTCAGGAGCAAAATGAGATGATGCCACAGATAGGACTGAAAGCAAGGCTACAACATGGGTCTAAAGACCATCCTGCCAACAGAGCCAAAGGCAGGACTGGAGAGTAGCTACAAAATAAGCCTGGGGGTCCATCCAGGAAACGCACTACCCACAGATGTGTCCAAGACCCCTGCAGGAGACAGAGCTGGAGACAAGGACATCCCTAATGCAGCTTGGGCACAGACTTGATTCCCAGGCCTGAGCTGAAATGGGGCTCCCAAACCCAGGGGCATGGAGCTTGGGCGAAGGCTCTGGTGATGCTCCTCAGGGCCATTAGCGTGTATTGGAGCCCTCGGGTCCCAGACACTGGAGCCTGCCCTATTGTTTTGCTTATATAGAGCTTTAAAGGGCCATTAGGTTTTGTCCTATAGATTTTTGTTCTAAGCAAATGGTTTGAGAACCCTGATATTGGGCTAGAAAAGTACTCCAGGCTTCTCTAACCTTTGAAACTTACCCAGAGTTATTAAATGGACAGATTTCTTATGACATCTGTGCAGATTACTGCAAGCCTGCCAGATCTCCTGCATTTGATTTCATCTTGATTACTTGGTCCCCTACCAGGAGGCCTACATCTCTTGGAACTTTAATGCCGTGCAGTAGCCCCCATCTAGGATCTCACAAGCCATCTCCAGTTGTCTTGCTTCACTGATGACCTACCAGGGGCTATGCCCCATGCTTAGGGCAAGAAAAGGACAGGGTTTAACACGTGGTGCTTCCACTGAGGAAGCAAGGAGCATGGCACACAGCAGAGCCTTTGGTGCAGAAAAACCCTTGCAGGCAATATGGCCCCCACCCACAGCCACACGCTGTCACTCCCCCTCCAAATAGTAGACCTGAGGGAATTTGTCAGGGCTTGAAGGTCAGCAGCATGAGCGCTGTTTTTTGCACAGGTCTTCCATTCATTTTGCAGTAACTGCTCCAATTTCAATAAGATACCGAGGCACTTCTAGCAGCAAAATTGTCTAATCTTCTCAGTCACGGGTGGCATTAGGCTCTGGCAGACACTTGTGCATCACCACAGCCTGTATTTTATCAGTTGCACTAACAAGCTATTTGCGGCTTCCTAGTTTCCTCCAGCACGTTGCACATTTCTTCAAATTAGAGCAGTGAGAGCCAGAATTGCTGACAGGTTTGTTCGTTGCTCTTACCAACAATTTGCAGAGTTTATAAGCTTGTCAGAGAGATATCATTGGAGATTTAAGGGACTGCTTTCTAGAGTCATTCTGAAATGACAGTTAATGTGCAGATAGCTTTCCATCATACCCTCCCACCCAAAAATCTTCTTATGTACAGTAAAAGTATGCTGTATTTACAGAAAAAAAAGCAGTATATTATGAAACATGTTTGTGAAGAAATATATATATTTCATACAATCCTACTAATACATGTATTCATTTTGAGCTACAGCTTTTCTTGTCATTCCCCTTCCATTGTGAGTGGTATAGAAAAGGATCACCCACCAGACTGGGAAAGCATCACAAATACATTAGAGTAACAGGTTCGTGGATCTAGCTTATGCTGGCTATAGCAAGGAAGATCAAACATAAATCTCAGAAACTGTAGTTTGTTGCACTGCATTCTTGTTATGCAGAAACGTGAGCATGACCCATGAATGATGGGTCAGAGGCTATTTTAATAACAAGGTTCAACAGCAGGAAATATGTACAGACCAAATACTGGTTTCAGCTACGTGGTATAGTAGGAACAAAACTGACATTTAGGTGGACTTAAGTTTTAATGGTGAGTTCCTCTGTGGTAGTATATACCTAACAGCCTCTTTTATTTAGAAGTTAAAAGTAAAAAATTAGTTAAATTATAGAGCAAATGATACACTCAAGTTTTACTCAATGGAAAATCACTAGTTAAAAAAAGGCCTGTTTTTCTGGCATTGTCCATATACCCAAAAGCTCCACCTCAGTGTCAGGTTTCTATAAGAAGAAAAGTGAAAAGAACTTGAAATTCTTTTTGCTATCGTCAACCTGTTTTAGACCACAGTTCTGGCAGCTGCACAATATGTTTTAAATGAAGGGGTATGAGGCATTAAATAACAGTGGTATCATTTTTTTATAAGCTGATACTGTTTGGTTGAAATAAATTCAGCTGTAGATGCATGACTGTCTTGATCTATTGTTCTACGACGGCAAAGTGCACTCAGCCACCGAGAAGCAGCTGGATTAGAACAGGAATTAATTCCTTAGTGCTGAACCAGATAAGAGTCTTAAACAGCAAGGTTCCTCGCATCCTTTGTATGAAAACACAGTGCTCACAATTCATTGTAAGAACGATAAATAAGATCAACTTATTGGAGTAGAACATATATTCGTAGGGTTAAATGATGTTCTCGGAAAGAAAGAGCACCAAGACAAGGGAGGGGGAACTCAGGAGAAGGCTGCAGGTTTGGGATGAATGGATCTGAAGTATGTCTTGAGGAGAGATTAGGTTTTTTCCATACCCCTGACCTTCTGAGACATATGTTTATTCACATTCCTGCCTAGAGAGGACCTGTGCATTAAATCTTGCTTTGCTGCCTGTACAGGTAATTTTGTTTAATTGGTATTGTGTTTTCTCCTTGATAGCTGTGCTGCTTTGAGGAGGTAGTCTTAGTTTTATGCACATAATTCTCAACTCCACCACCTTCTTCAGTTACCAAGTACGCCAAGCCTTTCTCTTTATCTTTCTTTCCGCATTTTTATTTCATCATATACAAGAGTAGTGATGTGGCAGCTGCACCTTTTTTACCCCTTTTTTTAGCTCTATATTTTATCCAAAAAAAAAATTGATGAGGAGTGTGATTTTTTTTTCGTCCTGAATTTCTTTTATGTGATAAATCCTTGGGTGTTTTCATATAAGGATATTTCAGTCTGGGTAAGTATATATGTTTTCTGCTGAAGTTGGTGAAAACTTCAGAGGTGATGAGGTCACCCCGGGCAAGCTTACGGCTTGATCTCCCATGGAGATACTGATAGTAAAAATGAGCATTTTAATTGCTTCTGATTTTCCTGCCCCTGCATGTATCCCTATCAGAATGTTTCCTACTCAGAAGATAACTTATCAGGTGTTAATTACTGGTAGAGCAGCCCAGAGACAACCAGGCAAACTTGAAGGATTGAAGCGTCATACGCATATATAGATAACTTTGAACAACCAATGTATATTTTCTATTCTTGATTTAATGTTTGAACTATGATATGTTTTTTAACATGCACATCTTATCAAGAATAACAATAGAAACCTGCAAATTTTAAGAAAACAAAATTTTCATATCAAATCTTCACTGCAAGAGAACGTTGTTGAACTGTAGATTTTCTCCCTAACAGATATCTCAAGAGAATAGTTTGATCTGTCTGATTTCTAAAATACAAATCCAGAGCCCTTTTCTGCCTTTTCCCACTCCCTCCCTCCATGCATACCAGTGATCTGAAGCTCTAGACAGACCACACACTGTTCATTGTCAGTAAATACTTACTCAGTTTACTTTTGAGTAATGCATTCTTATCCTATCAATAACAAGGGAATCTAGGTCCATCGCTTCCAGCTTGCTTCCATCTTTGAATAAAATTTACACACTATTGTATGCTACAATATGACATTTATTATAATAGAGAAACCTGATTAAACATATATATCATCCCTCCAGCTCTAATCAGATACCTCCTCTTCAAAATGCATGTTTTTATGACTCAGCCTCAAGTCTAAGTGAACAATACACACAACACTGAGTTTCTAAAATTCTTTGTGCTCCTGCAGCTAATGGAAGCTCAAGTATTATCTGCTATGCATAAAGATGTGAACAAATTGCCACAACTAAACCTCTTCTCCCTGAGTTTGAGTAATTACTTTCCCAATTAGTGACTATAAAGTATTGCTAAAGAAAACTGTATTATATGGTATTTATGGGCAACATAAGCACACGTGAGGCTTTGTTGTAGATGGAAAATGGAAGGCAAATACAATAAGCCTCTCCCTTTGATTCAAGGATAAAGCTTGTATAATACAGCCTCCCTAATAACAGGGCAGAGCAAGAAAGTACAGTGTTTAATGATAATGGATTTCTTTATGGAACAGACGAATTCTCACAAGTATTTTTGATGGAACAGGGGGTATTTTACATGGCAGGAAGTCCCAACCATGAGAAAGGTGTGAGCGAAGCAATTAAGAGTTCATAAAAGGTTTAATGCAAAGCTATGTGAAGTAAAAGGAAATAGTGAAGTGGTCTTACCAGGTATTGGAATGGGCTCAAAAAGAGCAAATAAAGGAGAGTGAAGAGGAATCAGGATACATTGTGCCATCCAACCATGTCTATGGGAAGAGACAGATTCTTTGGGGATCCTCAGTGGAATGATAACACAACAAGGTTGTTACAATCAAAATATTATTTCAACCTGGACCCTCTGCAGATCAGGTCATTTTGCAACACTAGTATCCACGGCCCTCTGCAGATCAGGTCAACCAACAAGAATAGTGATGTTAATAAAGCGATAATCAAAAAAGGAGAGTAAAAATCAAACTACTGTATTACCTCTTAGGAATGGAAAAGTAGCATCAGCTGCAGTCTCCAAAGGTGTACACAAAGGTCCCCACAATTATTTCTTTTGGTAGTGCCAGTGCACACTGCTGTGTGTTCTAAGACCCAAATGCCACCTGTCTCTCCTTGTCTTCAACATGTTGTTTCTCATGTGGAAGGAGGAGATGGTTAACTCGGATGAGGAATTGCAAAATTACAGGACTGGATTTATGGCTATAATTCTCTGTGTAGTTTCCAATGGGGTTTAAGACAACATAAAATCTGTTCAGTCATGTTTTTCTTTCAAAGGACTCAAGCACTGTTCTCCTGTTAAAGCATGGGAGTGAAGACACAACCATGAAACTTGAAAAGAAAGTTAGGCATTCGCAGTCACACCTCAGGATTAAGAGTCTAAAGAGAACGGGCCAGATCAAGACCACAGCAGGCAGAGCTCAGCATCTGTGCAGACATTTTTAGTGTCCTGCGTGATTCTGCCTCTCCTGTTACCACATTCTCCCCCTGGGCTGCTGGCAGCCAGCCAGCAAACCATACTGGTGTTGTGCCTGGTAACCCACCCAGTGCCACCCTCAGGCACTGCGAAATTCAGCAAAGACCTTTCTGAAACTCCTGTAAGTCTCAGGCCATGGCTCAAAGCCTAGCACCGCTGGGGACTAGGGAGAGCTGAAATTCCCCACTAGCCTTTATGCTGGGATGGGAGCAAAGACCAGGGGCAAACCCAACACAAAGTTTCCATTTTCACTGCTTATTTGCTTCAGCTGTATTTGCATGATACACGAAGCTTATGTAGAGCTGGTTGGTATGCCTTGACAGTGGGAGACGTGGTTGCGAAGGATCCTACCATCAATGGTGTCGGAGGACTTTGGGATAGCATTTGCACAAGAGATTGGGAAAATAATCAAATAAGCAGCACTGATTAGTTGACAATCTGCTGCTGAATCCCTATTTAAAATGCTGGTCCAGCTTTTAAATGCTTCCCTTGTGTGCTGCATCCCATTTTGCTTAGTAAATGAGAAGTGTTTCAAGATACTACTCAAGTGCTCTTTCTCAGCAAGCTAAATGCATTTTTCTAGTGATTGAGAAAGCCTATTCCAGCATCTGGCAGGAAATGACCAGGGCTGTCAGGTCAGACTGGATAGAAAAGAATGAAAGTCTCCTCGTATTCAATCAGACCCCAATTACAGTTTATCAGCAAGAGAGCAGATCAGAAATGAGTTTCTTTTCAATTGGAGCTCTCTGCATACAGCCATATGAACCTTGGTGCTCCACATCTAATAAATAACCCTTGGTATTTAGCTCCCTTGGAACAGTTTATCTATCTGATCTATCTGCTTTTTCTTATGATCACAGGTTTCTTTAAATGAGAAAAAATATCAAAATATCCAGCCAATGAGAAGTCTTTTGTTTGTTTGCTTAAAGTTTCAAGCAAAAATTGCAGCTTTATTCTTTTACCTTTATTCAAGGATTTACCTAGCTTATTTCCCTTGACAGATCAGTTCAGTCTGTGATGAATCCATCATATTTTGAAAGATAAACCTATCCAGACCGGGCTAAATCTATGAAAATTGACACAGCAAATCCTATCTCCTGAATACAACGTGAACTCAGATATTATGGTGTGTCTGTCTACTTTGCTGAATGTTTGTCTAAAAATGTTTTGCTGCTGTAACAAGCTAAACTTATTTTGCCCTTCCTGAAACAGTTTTCAAGCCTACAAGGTAAGAATAGGTTATGTATTGTAATAAATGTGTGTATGTCTTTTAAAATAAAACTGAAAAAAAAAACTAGTGAAATCTCTACTATTCATATGCAGAAAAGCTTTGTTTTGTCTGCTAATCTCACATGAGCCAAAACCTTCCTCAGTAATCAGGAAAAAAAATGTATTTTGGCTGCTGATGGAAAATGCCCAGCACTAGGAAGTGTTTTACTCTTTGCCTTATGCTATGGTCATGCAGAGGTACAAATAGCTGACAGGAACACACACCAAAAAGAATACAGAAGTATACAAGAAAGACTATAGAATTTGATTTAAAGACTTCAGTAACAATTTTTTTTTCCTCTTGATGCACATCCCATCTGGACTACCTACTTAAAATTAATGAAGTGGAGGCCCAAAGAAATAACTCAGGTTATTCTGCTAACTGATGCTGATGCTACAGGCATGTTTTATATGGGTATATACATGCATGTGGTCCTTCTTCAGATGTGTGTATTCAAAAAGAGGAAAATGCTGTCTGTTTTATATAAAGCTATCCCATAGCCACATGTATAGAATACATTGAAGTGTATACTTGTAGAATGTCATTTACTGTGGATTATTCTGTAAACCTATATAGTCTAAAATATAGGATTATTTTAAGCTCTCCTTTCTGCACGATTTGCAAGAATCCAGGGAGGGAAGAAAAAGCTTTCCGGAAAGGAATTAGTTTAGTGACTTTAAAGCTTTACTTCAGCATCTGTTCTTCTCTGTGTGCAAGAGAGAGACTACTTCTAATGATTAATAATGCCAGCTTTTCCAACCTTGACAATTCTGTGATTATGTAGCCATAATGGCAGCAATTTTTCTAGAAACAGAGAACATCTATAATATAAATATAAAAGTCCCAGCTGATAAATTCACCGACAGGTAGTCTTGTGAGCACAGCCATCAAAGTACTGGATGCCAAGGGCTACCACTTCTCAAGCAGAAGCCAGGATCTCAAGAAGGCTACTGGCACACACCTTAAGGTCAGAGATGGTCAGCATCTGATGGGCCAGGAGGGAGCTTTGACATTCCGATCCCACAGCAATGATATCAGCATTCATTAGTCCTGAGAGCAGGTCTTCCTCTGGCATGAATTGTCGCAACCCCACTGAAATTAATGGAGCTGTGCCAAATTCCATCAGCCAAAGGATCTCTTTGGAGTTTTGATGTAGGGAGGATGAAAAGCTAAAAGGCTAAATATGAACAAGTCTCAGTTAAAGGTCTCTGTAAAGTTTGGGTTTTACACTTTCTCGGAAAGAATTGTAGGTGTGATTGCACAAATGGACTTTTTTTTCCCCTCTAGTAATATTTAATCCCTTTTTTGGGTGCAGAATATGCTCACTGACCATTAATTGGCGCTTCCCCTACTCCATATATCTTCATCCCCATCCCTCAGGCTTTGGAAGGAAGCAACTGCTGTTCTTTCCTCAGTGCAGGAATTTCCTAGCCCTTCCTCTGGTCACAAAGGGTGGAGGAGACTCTTCCCATTGCTCTGAAGCTCCCAGCCACGTAGGGTCATGATGGATGTGGTTCAGATGAACCGTAGAAGGTGGAAGCCAGGGAGTGGTCTGGGTTTTCTTCTTAGCACAAAACCACCGCCAATGCCTCATTTAACTGACATGAGTCTTTGTGCTGCTGCATCTGAAAGGGGAAAACAGTCACCATGCTGGATGGCAGAGAGCTGAGATAGCTGAAATTATAGTAATTTCCTCTCTTTTTTTCCCCCCCTATTTTTCATTATTGTGGCAAAGAACAAATGGGGTTTCACTCCTCCTGCAACACTCAGCAATACTAAGATTGAGTATTTTGAAGTTTCTGTATAAATGCTCATGCTAACTGCTGACATCAGTTGGTTTTTAGGAAAAAGATGGCAACGTTTTTATTCCCCTGGACTGTAGAGTGAATGCAGCTGGAGTTTTTCAAAGGTTCCATTAGCAGGCATTGGACACCTCAGTTTTTAAATCAAATGTTGGTCTGAATGTCAGATAAAGATGCAAAGATACATTATTCAAAGCTGTGCAGTTGTCCTTTGATCTGTCCTGGTAATTTAATACAGCGCTCTGCTGGGTCTGGTCAATTATTTTCCATTGCTCTTTCTGTTCTAAATGGCTTCTTGCTTTTGAGTGTTTCATGCATTTTCTTACAGCTTTCCCTGAACTACAGGGCTGTGGAGAGCAAATTCAGTGAGAGTAGAGAGCTGATTTGCTAACATAATGTTTGCAGCTGCAGTTAAATAAAAGCCGCCACAACAATGTGCTCCCTCTGCTCATAATGCAGCAGCAATACTTCATTGATCACTTTTCAAAGAAGAGAGAAAACAAAAACGTGACTAATTTCGAGCTGGATGCTTGTCACTTCTGACTGGGGAAAAAGCATTCACCAAAACACAGAAGAGGCTTTAAAACATTCCTTGGTGATGGCGCTGGGAAGGAACACACAGTGCTTACTTCACGGTAAGTCAAAAACGCAGCTGCCTGACGGTGGCTGTCGGTGCCCTGTTTCACAGCATATTTACGCATGGCAGGAAGCCATGCACACCACAGACCCTCATGGCGAGTGTGCCCTTCACTTCTGGAAGGGCAGGTTGCCTTATTCGCGCCTTCTCACCCTTCAGAGTTTGCGAGAATTTTACCTAAAGAAGGTATTAGAGAGGTCCCAAATTGAGCCAGGCTTATATTCATTTGTCCTGGTAGAAGCCCGCTCGGGTCATGGACCCGCTGCACGATGGCACGGCAGGCTGGGGTCTCGTGGGTGCTGCTTTCTCCTCGAGAGAAAGAGAAAGCATCAACAACTGTCCCAACTCCGGGCTGAACAGCTGGGCTATGCCCTTCCTTCAAATCCTCTCTCTTGCTTCTCCTACTGAAAAAAAATTAGTATCTGAAGTGAGAGTGGGGAGAAGAGGCAGAGGAATGCCAGCCTGGAAAGCAGTAGGGAACTACTGATAGTTATCCAAGCTGCAGGGTTGCGATATGAGCAGGCACTGGTTTAAAATACACAAAAAAAAGCAGATGAACCAGGGAGGCAGGTTCAGGTTCTGCTGGGTAAATGCTGGTTTAGAAAATGAACCTCGCAGTTAGCGTTAGCAATGTTTTCATCAGCAGGTTCAGCCGGGGCTGGAAGAAGCCCAGAACAGCTCTGAGGCCTGGGGATATTCTGCTTTTGAGGAATCTAAAAATATAACTGCTTCCTGCTGTGCTAATTAGAACAAGTATTAAAAATAGCAGATACCACCTCTTTATAAAAGCAAGGTTACCTTCTGGAAGTGCAGTCTGCCGTGATTGCTCTGGTGGGGAAGGAGAGGAGACTCTCCTGGGCAGGCACGTGGAGCTGAGCATGGCCCCTTGGGCTCAGGGACGCATCCAGCAGGGCCAGGGGGCTCCAGGAACATTACCCCTGGCCGTCCTCCAAGACACAGTAAGTGATTTACTCTTTTCCAGGAGATGGTGGCTCTGTGTGTAAGCACAGGGCTGAGGAAGATGCAGCACAGGCTGTAATAATATGTCATATGTAACCCAGCCCCTGTGGCAGTCACAGATAGCACAGAGGCAGGAGGTGAGGTGTGGCCCAAATATCACATATTTTAAAAAAAAAAAAAAAGTCTTCCTCTTGTGGGTAAACTAGCAAAACCTAAGCAAGAATCAGACATTGCCACTGGCAAGGCACAAGCAGAAGTACATAGGCCTTGGGAGGAACAAAAGTTTGGTTGTTTGAGAAAACGGCACCCTAGGATGAACGCCTTTCAGCCTGCTGGGATGTGAAAGCCAGGTGCGTGGAGATCCTGCTTCTTCCACTTTTTGCCTTCTTACCCCTCCCTCACTCCCCTGTGAAGCCAGTGGTTCACTCTCCTGCCTGTATAACCTCTCTGATTCCTTATCTACGCTGCGTTCCTGTTTGGGTTTTCAGCCCCTAAAGGCCTCAGGGTATTTTGGTTTGGGTATCCCACAAGCAATACTGATGGATATGACATTGTAACTGGAATAGCAGGATTTCCGTTACTTCCTCATTTTGCTTTGATTATAGAAAGGATGCCTTTTATTTTACAGAGTTTAAATGTCATGTTCAAGACAAACCATTGAGTACTTCTGTAAGACATTCCAGTAACAGTGCCTTGACGGCTTTAAAAAAGTTACTTCCTGTACTGTATTCATAATTTAAATTAAAAATATTGATTGCCTACTATGAGACCTAAACCACCTACTTCTTATTAAACTTAATTAAAAAACATTATCAAAGAAGACTTGAAGAATTCAATCTTACTGAACTGATGGAAATTTCCTGCCAACAGCCTATAGCCACAGCTTGTTAAAGTGCTAAATCCTATGCTTTTCGGGACATCAGTACCTAGTTCTAGAAATTCAAAGCAGATGTTTTCTTGATTTTAATAGATTTTAAAGTCCATCTCAACAGCTGGGTCATTTAAAATTGAGAACTTATTAGGAGCTGACAGAAGAAAATACAGCACATTTACCTCCTATGCTGCATGAATGAGATGACAGGGAAGTATATTTTCCAATCTAAAATCCTGAAGGATGTGATAACTGGAATTGTGTGGTTCACCTATGTAATTTTCCTTGTAGAATAAGTTGATTAATTTTAAATGCAAAATATTTTGATTACTTAAGAAATACCAAACTGCATATAAATTATATGCAGTTATCATGTTTTAAAAGGATTCTTTTCACAAGTTGTTTTATAAATTAAGTATTAAATAAATTATTTAAAACATATTTGAAAGATGAAAAATTTTTATACCAGTTTTAGGGATTATACATGTTGTTTTTCAGTCATGGTTTAAGTGAGTGATTTGAAATCAATTGAATTGAATTGAGTCACCTTGAACATCCCACCCATTTGCTCTTAACTAGCGCATAGCTGAGCCGAGACTTAGGAAACGTACAGACACAGAAAAAGTGAATCAATTATGACTCTGTAAAGTCACAACTTTACAAATGTCCCTTTCTCTTTAACTCATTTTCTTCCAGAAAAGTCTCACATAGTGGAAACGTTTGTGAGCAGATCTGTTGATATTTTTTCCTTTTGGACATGTTTCCACCTAAAAAATTTTTATTATTTCTTCTTCATTTAACTTTAAGTCTTTTGCTTCATGGATGACCCATCCAACATTCAGAGAAGAGACACCAAAGCTCCACCTCAGCCCTGAATTTTCTGAAAGATTCTTTATATTTTGTCATCAAAAAAGGTTTTGGCTATGCTAAATCTGCAACATACAGTAGATAGCTGAGTACCTGATTTTAAAAAGGGAAAATGAGGTTATGCATCAACATTCTGCTTCATTTTTTTCAGTCTTATCTCAAAAGCTCCTGTACTATGTCCTTAATCCTCTGGGAATGGATGGTTGTTAACTATAAATTGTCCTTATATTTATAAGCTTTGCACTAAATATAAATTGCCTCCTTTTTATGGCATAATCGCTCTCTGCTTGAATTCAGTCTTTCAAAACAAAACCAAAATGACCTAAGTATTCGTATCTATTACCTGATTCATTTTCTGTCTTCTGCTAAGGTCTTTTCTAAATGTCTTCAATGGCATTAAACAATCCATAGGTATTTGAGACAGATATAATTGGAGGTGTCAGTTATGGTCATTTAATAATATGCATGTCCGCCTTTTGTAGATGAAATGCTGCTAGCCTAAATTAAGATGTTCTTCTATCTATTCCCACTCCTGCAGGTACAATTACGCTTTATAGCTGGCTTGCCAAAACCTAGCACAGAACATGCTGCCATAGCGCTACAACAGTTTAACCAGGAAGACCTTTCAATTAATGTGTAATTTTTATAGATTCACTAGAGCAGGGTAAAGATAACATTAGTTTCCTTAAAGAAAAAGAATTTGGAGTCTGCTAGGTAACCATATGCAAAATACAGCTAAAACCTACTACATTGTTCAGAAGCCTGTCTTTCTGTTACTGATGAAGTCCAGGCTGCTGGTGAAAGGGAGCAGGCAAGCGTATGAGACCACCTTGCTTTTCTTGTTAGTCTGGCAGAATATTTCGTCTGTGCAAAGAATGCCCAGCTGGAGAGCAAATGCGTGCCTCCTCTTGCCGAGGAGTACGTCAGAGGGTACCTGTTAAATGCTCTGCAAAAGTTCTCTTGAACGTGGTCTGTTGGCCTGCAGCCAAACATCAGTCTTGTTATGGATTTGAGCAACAGAAAAAGGAGTAGCAAAGAGATAGGAGGATGAGGCTAATTCTTCCCATAAAAAGTATTGAAGGAGACAAGCAGCAGTAGCTGTAATTAAAACATTTCAGACAGGACATTTTAAAATGAGGCATCTGTCTCTTTTAAATATCAGATGTGCAGTAAAGCTCTCTGCTTTACTTCCGTAAGCTCTGTTTTCAGAGAAATTATGGTAAAAAGACTCAAGTGGAAAATTTATTCAATTTCTGGGTCACAAAGCCTGGGGAAAAGTCCCTACTTCCCCCATTGAACCCATGCAAGGTTTGCTGATTCTTTTACTATATGAGGTATCTGAAAACACAAATGCAAGCAGGACTAAATAACAGACATTTATAGGGCTGCTTTGGTTCAAGCAGATTAATATGTGGCTCACAGCAGCGACCTGACCATTTCTAACCAGCTACAGGAAAGTAACTCATCTGGACAAAATCTGCTCACTTTTTTGTTTCTATTTAAAAGACAAAACAATAACCCATCCCAAGACGAGAGAGGCATCTACTTCTCAATCTGTTTTGTCATTTACAGTCCTGTTTTAATGTCATCTCCTCAGGTCTGTTGAGTTACAGCAACGCATATCAACACAAGTGGCAAAAGCCACGTGAAATCCCTGGCTCTGCCCAGCCACCTGCCTTGCCCAAAAAAAAGCCCACCCTGTGATCCACGCAGGCGCAGGAGGGATCACTGGTTGCTGGGGGGCAGCCAGCAGGTGCCTGGGGTCACACACAGCTGGCCAGTGCGCTGCTGTCCTTGCACAAATCTCTTCTAAAAGGGGCATAAGCAAGAAAGAGAGGGAACAAAAGGTCAATTTTCTTAAGCAGTTCTTTTAACAACCACGAATCATCTCGGTCACCAATTTTATAGCAACTGCAGCCACTGTATGAAGCTAATGTGTTTGTTCGTCACCGTATGCCTGCAGCATGAGAATTATATGCTTTGTGCTGGTTAATTGGTGTCACATCTTACCCTGATGATAACCTGTTCTATTTGTATTATGCAAAGTGGGTAAGCTTCCACACTGTACATAACCTTCTTACAACAAAATAGAAGTAGACCAGCATCATTCAATAAGCCTCGTTGTCTTCATATCAACATTGATCTCATGTGACATTGGGGACTGTAACTATGCTGCTAGATGAGTTTCTCCTGCTATATTAGACACCACTGATTTTCCTATTTGTTCCATGCTTGCTTTCACAGAAGAGAAATTGCTTCATTTTGTCAGTTAATGCTTGTGGCAGAAGGCAGTTGAATTTGTTCAGGAAAAACAAGTCAAAATACCTCTGTATTCTGTATTCAGAAATCTACAGAGAGAGTAGAGGCTATTACTTTTTTTTAATAATTAATTCTGATGGCCACACATTTCAGAAAGCCAAAGTAATATATTCACGAGACTGCAAAAAAAACAAGACTGAATGTCCCCTGTATTGTCCCTGTCTAGCAATTTATCAATCTGTGTGCAGTGAATCACTGGTGAGCCATAAATTATGAAATGCTACAACTGCAGAACATTATGAAAACACACAAACCTCCTTGTGAATAGGAAAGGAATAAAATCAGGGAAGATGAAAAGTAATAAACATTGAAAGCGTGCCAGTTTCTATTTGGTTGAAAATGAACACTACGGTGTAAGCATAGGAAAAAAAGTATGTGGATTATTTTCAAAATAATTAGACCATCTCAGGTGATTGTTTTAAGTCTTAAGTGGTCATTTGATTGATAAAGGCTGTGGAGCACCAGTAAATATCAGAGCCTTGAAGTGAGCAGCCCAAACACAAAGGCAATGGGTAACTCTGACCAGGTGTGCTCAGGTGTTTGCTCCATTCAGGTCTTGCTGTGCCTGAGGCTCGCTGGTGGGGTGAGAGGTGTACACTAAAGAGCAGACTGTTAAAGATAGAGCTGCATAGAGCTGCTGAATTTACTTGTTCACTGTACTGGTCTGCCCTCGTTATGGCACAGTTTATTTTAGCTGACTGAAATGGGCCTTAACAGCCTTCAGCAATAGCCGCAGAAAGGGATGGAGTAGTTGGGCAAACATACTGTGTACCTGAATATATTACGGAGAAAAAAAAAAACATTCACATAATCAAGAGTAAGAGAAGGTTTTGTTCCCTTTCTTTATTTACTTTTATTTGTATATTGCTAATGAGATCTTGTTATAAGAATGTTCAGAGAAAGTTTGTACAATCTTATACCAGTGGTAACAGTTGTCCTTGCTCCCATTCTGAAAGCTCTTAAATTTTTTACAGTGCAACCCACAAGGTCTTGCAAGCAGGAAAAGAGACTAAATTAAGAGTAATAGTTGTTTACTCATGTATAAAGATCTGCATTTGATTAAGGGAAATCATTAACAGGCTGTTCAACATCACATGAATTAAAGTATCAGGTATTTATAGATAATATACCTATAAACAATAGTTAAACATTACTAATTCCGTTGTTTGTTCTTTTCGTTTTGCTCACACAGAAACGTAACATTCATTTTAAGCATGCTTAATATAGCAAAAAGATGACATTCAATTAAGGAGACTTATGAAACACAGAGATAGTTAATTCTGCGAAAACATTTTTCATAAACAGTTGTACTCCAAACTGTAGCTCTCACAGCAGCCTTAACTTGCCCTTGTGAACATCTGCATTAGTGCAGCTTTTGTGTGACAGTTTGGCAAAGGACAATTCCTCCCACATCAGCGGGCACTGCACCTGAGGAAAGAGCATATCCATCCACAACTGCCCTCCTGCTGCTGCCACCCCTCTGCTGCTCTAAAAAGTCTCTTCTAATCCTGAAGTAGAGCCTACACTAAGTGACACGGGCAATAAGATGCACCCACAGATGAAGACTGGGATATGGGCAACACCAGTGTTCATGAACACCCAAAACCAAAATGTGTTTACTGAACGCTTAGGAGAAAGTGCCCAGTGTGACTTTCCAAAGCCAGCAGCAATGCGATGGCACCAAGAAGAGGTGGGTGTCAAAATGGCACAAAGTACGTTCATTAATAGCCTGTCAGCAGAAAAAAAAGAACTGAAAAATTCTCAATACTTGGTTCACAGTGACCAGTTCAGCTTTGTTTCCCAGTAACACACATATCTCCACTTCAACTGCTGTATGAAATTGCGTAAGGAAAGCAAGTACTGCAAGTGCTCAGTTTCCATACCATCCTGCTCTGGAAATTACCCTTCCACCCCAAAGCTGCAAGTAGTAAAATATAGATGACAAGACCTGGACTTTGACCAGCTTTCATGGAAATGGCCCATTTTAACTGGCCTTTTTTAGATTGCTATAGGAGGGCACTTTTGATACACCACTGCCTGAGAGAGCCCAGATTTGACAAAGTGTTCCTGGAGGAAATGCTGTAGGGTCATTTACCAGCCCTCCTGTATTATGAATACTGTTTGCAACTGATTCCTGGTTACGTGGCACTGCAAATCCCATACAAAGCAACCTCACTGAACTGTAAAGCAGCCTTACCAAGGATTAAGACTGAGGGACATGGAGCTTTAAACTAATGTTAAAACTTTAAATTACGCAGCTGCAAGGCACTAGAGTAAATCTGAATACAGCAATGTGAAGCAGATACTTGAACATGGGTGTCTTGACTTCTCGGGCAAACAAATGAAAAAATACAGCCTAGTGAGGTCTACATTCAGCTGCCATTATAGGTGGAAAAATATTCCCCTTACTTGTTTCTTTTTCAGACACCTCCCTTAGATTCAGCTTCTGACTTGTGCAATTTACAGTTACAGCAGTTTTGTACTAAAAACGTAAGACTTCAAAGCTGGCCAGCATAGCACATTCATCAGAGTCTGCGTCTGCTGGCGTACAGGTAGCCGTGCAGTCCAGCCAACCTTATACTGAACCCATTTGAATTACTGTGGTCTGACTGCCTGTCTGCCAAGTCTTGCAGTCATAAGCCTTCATCCAAACCATGATAAGTGGAAAAGACTAACTGGATCCAGCTCCAGATATAAACCATTTTCTCTAAGGGATGTATTCCAACTTGCAGGAGCACTGTAAGTTGGATGTATTCCAGCCACAGAGAACTGAAGCGTGAGCATCTATAATAATTGCCATATGCAGTAAGCTAAAATGCATATATATATAGATAGATATATAGATATACCAATATGATTTTACAATGCTTCCTCTTCACCAACACAGCAGTTGAGAGAAACCCTGGGTCTGCCGATAGAAATAGCTGTGTAAAAATAAGGTTACTAGGATGAGGATGACAAGTAAAGAAAAGAGACAAACCTGAACAGCCACAGGTTCCTCATTCAGTGCAGGAAGACAGACCAGCTCTGGGTCTTTATTTGGCACTTAGCTAAACTGTGTGACTCTGTTGCCTGAAGATTGGGCACTGCATGTGACTAATTCCTTTCCTAACATTTAGCAACAGAATAAGAATGGCCTTCCTCCTGGTCTTTTAAACCTTCTGCCGCTCATGATGGCCATAAATATTAAGATGAAAGATTTTGCTCTGGAGAAAGGATTTGGTACTCTTTTCCAGTATCCATCTTGATCCATCTTGCTCCATCTTGCCCCCTAAAACTTCTTGCCAAAAATTCTTGTATGCAGATTTGTATATCTACAAGTGGACTGAGCCACGGGCATTTTGCCTCGGGCATCACTATTGAGACCTGTTTCATTCATGCTGTGATTAACTTCCCAATTTTTCTTAAGGTATATCCTTAACATATAAAACCAATAGTAGAAAGACACTGTCAAGACTTTTTTAAAAAATTAATTCCTTCTGATTTTTAAAAATGTCAGCATAATGGTGTGTTTGATAACTGATGCTTACTTCATCTAATGCTATTGCTGAGTGCAGGACGGGAGTTCCCTACACCTTCTCATTTTTCCTTCTTCCAGAGACTGACTATATCCCAGGCATGTTTACCATTTGAATTTCATCCTGCTGCAATACATTTTTTTATGAAAGTTTTGTCTGGTTGAGGACAGGGATTAAGTGCTGATATTCTCCCGCATTCCTTCATGCTGCTCTTGTACGCATTGGAGAGAAAAAAAAAAAAAA
>VYZM01013334.1:0-74195 GCA_013398915.1 Dromas ardeola
CCCTTCAAATCTAGTTTAAAGAAATATTGAAAGAAAGTTTAAAGAAACATTAAAAAAGTCTCCGTATTTCCCATTCTCCAGAGATGAAAAGCACTGCAGTTCTAAGTGGTCATTCTGGAAATGGCTGTGACTCTGGGATGACGCATCAATCCCTCTGGCAGGGCTTATTTGATCCCAGCCGCGCTCCCCAACCATTAATCACCAAGAGCAACAGTGTTCAGCTCTCAAAAAGAAGCCACCCCAATGAAGTCATGAGGAATTACCATGAGCAAAAGCACAACCAGAATCTGGCCCTCAGCTTTTACCCAGCAAAGGAAATACCACTCACCTCCGACACCAGCCACCTCCTACACTGGTGGCCTGGGAGCAGGCGCCGCCTCCACCTGAGAAAGGCAGCGCAGAAGACATGAAGCACTGGGCAAAACCCGGTCCAGCCTGCAGCGCTTCTGCTGCGCAAGCTCAACAAGACCTAGCAGTCGCTGTACCTGCCAGGGCCACCAGCACGACGTCCCAGCACCATGTCCCACCGAGATGCAGGCTGGACCCTGGTTGAACCACCAACGGTGCTCATTCTCCCCTCCAGGCTGCCAGGGCCAAATCCCTCCCTGTTTTCCGTAGTATCTATATAGCTGCCATTTTACTTCAAAGGTTGAACCTTGAAATGTGAAGCAGAAACATAAAATTGCCCGTGGCACCCAAAAGCATCAGTAGGCTTTGGGACCGCCTGGGGAAAAGAGCCTCCACTACAGGGGACAGCACAGCAATAGCCTCAGGAAGGATCTCGAGGAAATGGGAGATTTGCAGCCTCTGTAGCACAAAGAGCTAAGTTCTTCGTTCTGAAAGGCCAGAAGCAATAAGGAAGCACTTACCATGATGTATAAATAGCTCAAACTTTTTTGGAGAACCAAGTGATTCTATGATTCTATGATTAAGTGCAGTTTTGATCACCAAATGTTACAGCAGAAACGGGAAGAAAACAGAAAGAACTGGTAATTTGTGATAGAGACACATAGGCACGTGCTTACTGCATCTCTGCTAAGACCACCCCGACTGCTGGGCTCATGGGGAACGTTGTCTGGGTGAAATACCAGTCACTCCAGTACATCTGGAAACCACCCTCAGGCGCCCAGTGAGGGTTTAAGACTTCGAAGACAGACTGCAAAACCAGCCACAGGCAGTTCTTCCTCGCAGAGAAGGGGAGGAATATCGTGAGTGCTGGTTTCTTGCAAACCAGAGCTGGTTGAGCAAATAGACAGTAAAGCAGGTAAGAAAGGATTTACTGTAAATCATGCGCTGCTGTTCTGTTGCTGAAAGAATAATCTCCAATACTGGTTTTTAACAAGTCCATCTCCTCTAGACAGGCTTTCCTCTAACAGCTCACCTCTTGAACCAGGACAACTTCACTGCTCCGAGTGTTTCCATGCTTTAGGCAGCTGCTATGTCCGATCAGCTGGAGGGCAGTTACCGCCACACAGGAAGAGGTGGTGAGCACTTTATTTGGCAATTAACACCGCAATGGGCAGAGCGATGGCCGTGCGGCAGCAGAGCGGGCAGAGCGCGGTGCCGGAGGTGGGCAGGATGGGGCTGCAGGCACGCAGGCTGCGTCCCCCCGGCCTCCCTGGGACCAGCGCCTCCAGGACCCCCCTGCTTCGCTGTTTGAGAGCGTTCTGTACCAAGAGCTGCAGGCAGAATCTTACCAATTATATAAAAAAATATTAAAATCAATTCTCAGCTGCTATCAGGAAAGTACCAAACAGGGATCATGCTACTCTGAAGAGAATCCGAAGGCATTTGACGGGGCCACGGTATCACGCTGCACAGGACATGGCAGCGGTTACCCCATCATTTACAGCAGTCTTCCTGTCCACTTTGTATGATGATGGCACTGATGGTAATTGACATACAATCTTTGCCTGGTAATTAACATCTGTGTAACACTTGTAATTAAAAAGGTAATATTAACTTGTTCTACAGTTCTTATAAACATTAAGGATAAAAACAGCTAATCAATTATTATTTTTTTAAATAGCCAAGAGAGCAAAGTTTAAAGCTGCCTCTAGGTGTATTTGCAGTGATTTAATTAAAATATCAGGGATTCATTAAGACGTGAACCATGGTGAGCAGCTGGATGAAGCTCTGCTGGAAGCATCTACCTCCTTGCCACAGGCCTGTCCATGACTTTTGCGTCCGACTGGGAAGGAGCCCAGGCCCAAGGTCACCCGCGGCGGCACTCCACACAAGGCCAGGCGTGGGTGGACACGAAGGGGATACTGACTCTGCCAGAGTCATGGCCCTGAACCACCAGCACGGCCCCACACACCCTGCTCGGGCTGCCCCAGCTGCTCAGCCGCTGCTGCTGTGGACTTGGGTCCATTCCCAAGTCCTCCCTGTCTGGCCAGGGGCATGGTCCCCTGAGGGCCACCAGCGACTGGAAGTGACCTGTGCCAAAACCATCTTCTGCCTTCCCGTGGGGACACTCCCTTGGTCAAAAACTCCTTTAAGCCCCGTAATTACCATGATGGCTCCCAGCTACTGCCTTGTGACAACCCATGTACCTCCTACAAAGCCACAAAAGCACATGAGTTATGGGTAGTATCAGGTGTGAACCTCCGCTGCTGACAACCTCTGCCAAAAATCACCTCAAATTTACCAAATCAGATTTATCTAATCAAAAGCGTTCTCAAAAAGGCAACAGTCATGTTGACTCTGACAAAAGCAATGACCCGGCAGCTGGGTCCATCTGACAACACTGCCTGGCTCTGCAGATGTTCTCCTCTCCCAACACCCAGAAACGAGCAAATGCGGAAGGACAGACAGACAGACAGACAGATGTGCTCTCGAGAAGCATGGCTGGACGTGCAGCTGTGGGCAGGACAAAGCTGTGTGCCTTGAGCAGGATGAATCATGAACATAAAGTAAACTGATAATTACCTTATACCCAGGACAGTAAAATCAGCTGATCTAAGGGGAAAGGGCTGGGGCTGAAGACCACAGGTACCCCCGCCCAGGAGCAGCCCCCCTACAAAAGCAGGCCCAGAAGAGGTACCAAGCATCTCAAGGATGCTGTTCCCTCAAAGGTGTTCCCTTTTCACGGTTGCTGACCCAGGGCTTGGCTCAATGAGCACAGGAGGCTGGAAACGCTCGGGGCAGCCAGCACCGCAGGAGCCTATGCAGGCCCTCACCGTCCCTTCAGGGCTGGTCCTGTCAGAGGGTGTTCTGGGCAAGATGGAAGATTTCAGACCTCTCCCTAGAAGAGCTTCCCTGACGATGCTGGTGGCCCAGTGGGCGATGGGTCTGGCACAGTTCAGAGGGACCTCACGGCACCCTGCTGTGAGCCCGTGGCTGTGATGGGACCCCCGCAGCCCCAGCGCACCGGGGAGGCTGTGCCACTGCCGGCAGAGGCAACTCCAGGGAGCAGGACTGCAGTTGCACACAACTTACCTGTGATGCTTATCCCACGCTCAGCGGGGACACGTTACTATAATACTGTCTGATCCTGAATAACAACATACTTTGAAACAATCAAAAACCTTCATTGCTTGATTATGCAGCTTATTTAACCAGAACTTTGTTCTGGGAACAGTTTTGACAGCAGTGTCTCTGGCAGTGTTTTTCCCAACCATTATCTCCAGCACACAAAGACCCATTTAAAAGAATGGGACATCTGCAGCTCTGGTCCTCACGCCAATCTGCACAGCAATCTTCTGTATTATGCCATGTTGACGAACCAGGCTCGGTGGCACAAACAGGCAGGCGGCTGCTGGCCGTGACGGCAGCGCTCCTCCACCTTCCCACATCTCCTCCAGCTTTTGGCCGTGCCTCCAGACTGGGTCGGGCCAAGGGCACTGCTCGGGGCCAGGCCTGCACGGCAGAGCCTCCCTGTGTTCGGGTGCTCACCTGGAAGTTGTGTTCCTCACAGCAATGGACACTTCCTGGTGTAACAATCACATCGCTGCTCCTGCCTGCTTCCACAGCCGGTCCAGGTGAAGTGCTGACACTCACAGACTGGGGGCACATGGCACAAACAGGCACACAGAATAGCAGAACCACAGAATCCCAGACTGGCAGGGGCTGCAAGGGACCTCTGGAGACCATCCAGTCCAAGCCCCTGCCAGAGCAGGGTCCCCCAGAGCAGTTGGACAGGAACGTGTCCAGGCGGGTTTGGAATCTCTCCAGAGCAGGAGACCCCACACCTCTCTGGGCAGCCTGTGCCGGGGCTCTGCCACCCTCACAGGAAAGAAGCTATTCCTCCTGTTGAGATGGAGTTTCCCGTGTTCCAGTGTGTGCCCGTTGCCCCTTGTCCTGTCCCCGGGCACCACTGGGAAGAGCCTGGCCCCATCCTCTTGCCCCCCGCCCTTTAGCTGTTGATGAACATTGATGAGATCCCCTCTCAGCCTGCTTTTCTCCAGGTACCTCCTGCTGCTACACTGCTGTTCTCTGCAAACATCCCCCGTCTCCGGGCCCCTGATGGGCACAGCAGTGGGCACGGCAAGGCCGTACGGCTGATCTCCAGCCTCCACCGAGGGGTCCGTGCTGCGCCAATCTGCCGGGCTGCACCCAGGCACGGGCAACTGGCCTCCAGAGACACCCGGTACTGCCACAGCGCTTCTGCAGTTAACAGTTTTAGCCACTTTATAGCTACATCTCTAAGAATAACAGCAAGTATTTTAATAACACAGTCTCCCCTTCAGATGCAAAGGCCAAAACCAGAACCTATCTACCCAGGTATAAAGCAAATTAAAAGGTTTAAAGTTGCAGTGAATGGAAAATGGCTGCAATCCTCAGGAGCCACGCTGAAGTTACCGGCTCAACAAATCTGTCCTCGTGTCTTCAAAAGCTGATTTTGTTTTCTGTTCCAAACACCTTGCCACATTTCGCTCCTTAAGATATTTTTCATGGAGTCTTACGACTTTACTTTTTCCCTACTGAAAAGTTATGCTTTATCACAAGATTGATGAAAGACTGGTTTGTCAGAACACCATAAATCATTAAAACCTCTTTAATTCAGTACTGCTGTTTGCTACAGCCAAGTTGTAACGGCACCTGATAAAACTTTTATTCATAGCAAGCGTGTTGGTGTTTTCAGGTCGTGTCAACACTTACATCAAAAATCCCTTTCTCAGTTGCCTATGCTAGAGACGAAAACCTCTTCTGACCTAAAATAAAACCTGCCGTTAGAGATTGCACCTCAGCATACCATACATCAGTAGCTTCAACTCTGTGCTCTGAAGAATGTGGTCATGTTCTCACCTCCTGCAAATCTGCAGACCTCCTTGAAGTTCAACAGACCTGTACAGATTTATATCACCTATGAGAGGGGCCAGCTCTCTGTGTACCGGGAAAGTAAAACACATCACACAGGTATAGCTGGGAGCGCGCTCAAAACTCATCCTAAAATAAGCTTCCACCTATTATTTTTTTTTTTTTTCAGAGTGAACCTTACTTCTGTCTTGCTGGTGACATAAATGGCACACAACCAGCACCCTGGAACTACGGCAGGAAAAGCTCTCCTTATTGGCACCTGCACACAGCAAGCGGGGAGCCGAGTTCTTCTAGTTGGCGTCTATCACGGAATATTTTCCAATTTTCCTGCAGGAGTTCATGAGAGGGGGATGCAGAATGTTATCTCCATGCTCTGAATCCTATGATTTAAAGCAATTTTAGGTGGTTCAGATTAAGCACTTCCTTTTAATGTCACACTGAGAAAATAACATCTCGTCAGACATTAAGCAGATGTTTCTGTAATCGAGTTTTGGATATGGGTGATTATTTGACTTGCAGCTCCAACAAACACGTAGACTTTTTCACCTCATGAGAGGCATTAATCCAAATAAACAAGGAAAAACTAGAGAAGTGACAGCATACAAACCTAAGAAACAAAAAAATAAAAAGGAGCATTTTCTTTACTTTTGCTTGCCCTCATTCCCCACACTCTCCCCTCTTGAATGCCAGCTGATAGAAATTATAGGCCATCAGATATCTCAAAATCTGATGTCTTTACTACATTTTAAAACAGAAATGTAGGCATTTTGGAGCATCCTTTGGTCATGTTCCTGAGCACATGTCTTTGGTGTGGCATGGCCCGGATTTGCTGACCTTCGGGACACAGCGAAGCAGACCCTCACTCGGGAGGTCTCCAAGCGAAGGGGAACTGTGTTTCCCACCACACAGACGGCTCTGCCGAGCGCGGGGAGGAGGACAAACAGGGAGATGTGTTCTGGAGCTGTCACGCTTCCTACGGAAAGGCTGTTAGGCATCTAGATTTTTGTGTGGCTTTAATCACATGCTCATATCTCTGCTGGGATATTCTGGCTTTAATATTATTTAAAGAAGAATGATGAAAAATCAGACCAACCTGCAGAAATCCCTGAAGACACCATGACCCACCTCCTTTCTGCCTTTTGGATGGATCCAAACCTGGACCCGCCATTTACTCCAGCTCAGCAGCACTCCACGGATTTACATGAGGAGCTGATCCCCTGTATACAACTACAGTTAACAAGTCTTTTCTGAATAAATGGTGGAAAGTATGTCTTCCTATGGTTGACATATATTTTGAGTTAAATCTTGTATTTGGAGTCATCTTTCATACAGCCATGATCACATCCTGTGATGTTTTATACGCTGGTCGAAGAGGCAGATGAAAAGATTTTTTTAGTTACGTATTTGATAAAACTTGGGAACAGAGAGCAATCTAATTATTTCCAATGAAGAATGGAGGGCTTTATTTAATCTCTGAGTGTAAATTAATGTTGAAGCTTTTCCTGATCCCAAGGCAAGAACACTCACTGTGCTATTTCGAAAAACCTCATCACTCATCTTTAAACGGCGCTGCCGGGCAACGGCATTGAGAACAATGTGGCCTAACGTCTTCGTTCCTGTGCTGCTGCTGCAACGTGCCTCCCAGGCACCAAAGTTTCCATTCCACGCTGAAGTAAATAAATACAGGTATAACTTTTCATCTCAGAAGGAAAGGGATACTCATGTTTCACACTGCAAAACCTTCAGGAGGAATCAATGCCACTTGCAGACAAATGCTTAATTTTTCATTGGCAGAAGCTTGCTTCATTGTGCTGATGTGTTTACCGCCAAATTGCTACAAAGGGATCTGCCCTGGCAGACATCTCCTCTAGTGAGGGTCCTCTGTACTCAAAGGCCTTGTTTTACAGCACCAGGCCCAAGGTATTGCAAAAAGCTATCACACCGCAAATGCTTGTATCTAAGATGCCAGCAAATGGTGAAGTGACTCCCAGCATAAAGGTGAGCACAGCTCACTCCGATTCACTAAAAACAGCTAATATGCCAGAGTGATGAAAACCTCCCAACTTTACTATCAGCTGTTGGGTCTGCCTGTAAACAATTGTTACTTGACAGCAAATACCTCTATACACGTACTGTGCACGTTGCATGCAGCTTTAATTCCTCCGTCAACCGCAGCACCCCTCTCCAGGTTTAAGAACAGTAACTTGGCTGGATGGAAGTTTGGCCACATTCAAGTCCCATCTGTTCAGATTCGCTTTTCAATATCGCATTAAAATCCCTAGTATCTTTCCCTGGGGAAAAAGTACAGTTCAAACATAGACCTTGTAAGACTTGACCAAACACAGCTTTATTTTCCCTTTGTCCTACATGCCCAACTCTCAACACAAAACATTTGAAGGGCCACCAACAGAGACCATACTAAGCAACTATCAAAGTACACAAGCAGAGAAAGCATCGATGAGAAAGCATCATCTTGGAAGTGAGAAGATTAATGATAATTTGTGGTTAAGACCAATTTATCATGCCTAGCACAACTCTACTGATGACTTTCGTTGTGACCATTGTTGACCCTTCCTTTAGAAAAAGCAAGAAAGTGAATAATACGGCAACTCCAGCATCTACCTCTGCACATGTAGGAACTCAGTACACAAAATATGCTAGGTCCCTTCTCCATGAGGAATCTCTTGCAATTCTTCTAACAATTGATTTCTGTCACGGCTGGCTGGAGAGAGCCATGTCGCCTGGAAGAGACAGCTGTAGGGGCCAGGGAGATGGAGGTCCCTTCCACATGGGGGCACAGGGGCTGTGTGCAGGCACATGGACATGGACAAACCCCCCTCTCCTCCTGGCTGGTCTCCTTCCTCCATCACTGCAGCCACCCCACCGGCTGAGCCGAGCAGACGGGTCATCGGTCACCAGCAGATAAGGGGTTGTCTCCAGCCTGTTCCCAAGGAGCCACAGCACTACTTCACAAGCCTTTCTATCAAACCTACCCAACAGTACTTAATTATATCATATCACCAAAATGAAGAAATATGCTCCAAGCATTCAACAGCAGAGAAGAGGGTCTTCCTACTGCGGCTCACCCATTAGGCATCTATAGAGCTTTTATGCTTCCACTTATGAATGCTGCTGAGTTATTCACCATCCCTCAAGCGGCCCATCATCATGCATGTCTCCATGAACATCAGACAGCACTTACCGAGCTGAGTCATTGCTATGACTTCAGCCTGGCCGCCCAGAGGAGCCAGCAGCCACCCAATCCAGCCCTGCGTGCCCAATGGAAAGCAGATCGATTTCGTGGCAAACTGTGCTCACTGGATTAATGGCACAGGGCATCAGGAAGGGGCAGATCAATACCTGAGCTCATCGCTGCCACCGAGCAGCAGTACTTGACCATGGCTTAAATTCTGCCTCAATCCTGGAAGCATTGAAGAAGAGGAGCTGCTGCCAACACAGGTCTCAATTGGAGTACTCTGCCCAGGAACAACTCTGCTGATCTATTCTCTCCGATAAGCCAAAAGATAATAGCAGGGGGCTAAAATCGAGTTTTCTCATCTTATGCAAGTGTTCTCCTTTAAGTTTGTATTTGAATGTATTTCCCTGCTGAGGAAGTAAGGTAGAGCAGAGCAGGGCTGAGAGCCTGGGGACGCAGCGCGACGCAGGGACTTCACGTAGGGCACCATTTCCTAACGAGATGAGTATTGGCCAAACAGCTCCTGCACCCTTCCTACACGGCGCTTGTCAAAACGGCAGCTGGGAAGAATGGGTTGGTGGTTATTTAGTCTCCAGTATGGTTTGGTTTAACTGTACCATTTGCTGAACATGAACAGATAGGTATTTTATACTGCATTGCCCTTTATTTAGAGGATTTTTTAAGCACTTACTTACTTTTAAAAAGATTTTTTAGATCAAAAGTAATAATATAGCACAACAATCTTACTGCACCTCTGTGAGTGAACAACCTTAACAGAAGGATTCTTGATGGATTTTGTACAGAAATAGTAACTAAACGGGAGGTGAGAGTGAAAAGCAGAGACACAAAAGACTTCTCTTTAACAAATACTGTTCCTTTCCTTTCTTTTCTTTCTTTAAAAAAAGTCCAAAGCGTTTTCCTGAGGGAGGTAGAATTCCTGATCATGCCAAAAAAATATAATTATTGCAACTGTGATGGGTCAATAAGAATAAAAAAAGTATAAAAGATTAGAAAAGCATATTTGCAATTGTCGAAGTGATAACTATAGTTAAGTTTTTATTTCGGAGAACAAAATCTCCAGTTTGTGGGAAAACAGAAAGCACTAAATTTAGAATTCATCAATGTGTTCATTCCCATTCTTTCAATTTTATAAGACTATTGAAGCAGATAGTATTTTTGCTATCCACATTATATAAATAAACTTGTCTAGAGCTTTTCGGCAGGTGGCCCTTGCTGGTCTGTATCTGCTGGCCCCTCGCTGCCCCGACAGCACCAGCAGCGCCGCAGAGCGGCCACGTCCGCCTGGGGCTGTCCAGCAGTCTTACTGATGGGGGGTCAGATGGAGGAAAGCAGCATTCGGGGACTCAAATCCACCAAAAATCACATCCTCTTATTTATGCTGCTCACAAAGCTTGTTCTTTATTTCATGGCCATATTCTCAGACGCTTTTCGCTCGTGACAGGCTGAGCAGCTTGGCCTTTCCCTCTGCCCGTTCCTCGCTTCCCTGTTTCCCCAGTGCTGAAAGCAGTATTTAGCAGAAAGATACAGCAATAGAGACCACAAAAGAGCAGGTACCTAAATGACAGAATACACCTAAGGCATGAGAATTAGTCATTTCTGTTTCTTCCGCCCTAAATCCATCAGTCTGAGGCAGAGAATGAAATGAGAAGCAGCGAAGTCCCAGTGTACAGCTGGTGACAGTGTGCTTGGACACGGTAGGAAGCAGGTTTTCTGCTTGTGAAGAGCAGCGGGGTCTGCAGGACACGGGGCAGCACATGCCCTGCTCCGCTCCCAAACAAGGCATGTTCAGATGGAATCATAGAATCGGTTTGGTTGGAAGAGACCTTTAAGATCATCAGGTCCAACCATTAACCCAGCAGTGCCAACCCCGCACTCGTTCACACTGGGTGCTCCGTGCGAGGGACCCAGCCAGCTCATCCGCTGCAGCCGAGCCAGGTTTTCTGGGTCTGTACAAACATTTGTACCGCACTTGGCTGAATTAATTAATCGTCAGAGAGAAGCCAGACAAATATCAAGCTCCTGAGAAACTGGAGAGAGCAGCAGCTCTTCGCTACTTGTTACTGGCAAAATGTCACCCTTTGTGCAACAAATAGGCATTCCTGGTTTCCTTAAATGTTTCCTAATGAAGCAGGTATTCTATATAATGCAGGTCAATTTTTCAGGAAGCTTTTTCCAGCCAGTCAGAGAATGAAAATACTCATGAAAATATCCAATATGCTACACTTTGACAATTCCGTCTGCTTTCTGACCACAGCCCGTGGGCCTCAGATGTCACAGCGTTCCCACATCGTCCAGCTGCACACACAGCAGCACCGTGCCGACTGAGGACTCGGCAGCACACTCGGACATGAGGGGTTCACTTAAGCTGAACCACTGCATAAAAAGGGAAGGTGTATCTGAAATGCTGACCTGTACTTACAGTAAATGACTCCAGGATCCCCAGATTTTTTAAGGTACATGCTCAGACATAAAGATTTTAAGCAACACCAACCAACACCATAAATGAGCAGGACTGAGGCTAACCTGGCTAGATTCATACAACAAACTATGTAGCTTTTACAATACAATTAGGTAGTGAGACTGTAAGGCTCTTTTGCTTCCCAGGGAATAAGAGCTATAAATAAAGACTGCCTGGAAAACCACAGCCCTTTTGCAAAAGGACATCTGTCAGCAACACGTCCTGACACTTCAGAAGGACAGATACCCACACAGGGGGACACGGCTCATTACACAGTTTAAGAAATAGTATGCAGTTCAAATCCATAATGTTGGTGCTTCCTCCCGTTGGGGGATCCACAAAAGGAAGGCAGCACCTAATAACCATCATAAGCTCTGTATGCTTGTGCCGGTATGAATACATACACGTATGCATGGATCCATCCACCTATCTGTCATTGCTCTCCCAGTAGAACCCAGTGGCATAGGCCAGGGTAACACAAATAAAAATCCTGTTTTACTTTCCAGATTCAGTTCCACAACAGTAAAGCAGCAGCTCTTGACTGCATCACTACTGAGCTACCACCTGGGACGTGCTCGCCAGCGTGGGGACAGGGACCAAAGGCCAAGGTGCACAGGAACACAGAGGAAGGAGCTCAGAGGCTGATGCAGAGGGTCACCAAACTCTGAAGCCATGCAAAATAGAAATGGCACATAAGTAGAAATGAAATAGAAAGGGTACATAAAACCAACACAGAGGTCTCTGGGGACTCAGCTGGTTGGTGTGCAGCTCGGGGCAGCCAGACGCTGCTCAATACGGTGGTCATGGGAGGGAGGAGACTCCATCCCGAGCAGAAGTAACAAGAAATGCACGCTCATGGTCTCCCAAACGTTGTCGCATGAAATACCCAACCCTCCCAAACATTGTCGCACGAAATACCCAACCCTCCATATAACCTTTCTGATCCACCTTGAAAGGTCTATTCCACAACAACAACTTTTACACATCCTCTTTTTGCCTGTGCCCAGAATCCATCACCATGGTTCATCTGAGAAACAAGGCAAACCACTACCTTGTCCTTAAAAGACTGGAAAACAGGCAATTTCAAAGGAGAAAGGCAGGCAGGAAAACTGGGAGGAATAAAAGCATATCACATGCTCATCAATGGGAAAGATGCTTCCTAGGAAGTGTGGCCCTGAGAAGGTTCTGTCCCATGGCAGGTCCAGCCTAGGTGCTGCAGCTGCCTTCTGGTGCACAACACAGGCGGCAAGTCTCTCTGACTCTGGCAGAATTATGTCAAATCTATCACTACAACAGTAGTTTCTATTGCAAATGTATACCAGTTGCATCAGTTTCTGTTTATATTTCTCACATTCCATTTTTTCTTCATTGCTGAGACACAGAAATTCTCAATTGCCTTTTTCTGGCTTGTGGGGAGCTCCTGTATTCACCACAGAAAAACCAGAACAGAACTGTACCCAGTACAGCTTTATGGATTTCTGTCTGCACAATTACCACGAGATTTGGATTTGGTTTTAAGCAGTGCACAGACACTTCGATAGGAAGTCATGAACTTCAGACTTTCAACGCTGGTCCAACCCACAGGAAGAAATACATCATGTGCAGAAAAGGAGAAAGTCTCCCACAAACATCATTGAATTCTGGTGCTGCCTAGGGTAACAAAACGGGTACAACCCATAATGCTCTGGATAAACCCAGACAGTATTTACTTTAATTAACTACTATAAAAGTGGTTAGGGAGTATTTGCTGTATCATGCTGATATAGTCATAATTTCATGAGAACAGAGGACATTGTTCCTTATCATTTATGACAGTAAGTGGTTTTTAATTGGATTGTCCAACCATGAGCATTAAGAGAACATCCCAAACTCACAAGCTGCAGCTTCTAAGGGCCTGTAGATGACTTCGATGTCCAATGTAGCCTCAGTTTTATTGTTGCCAAATCCCGCATCTGATGCTGAAACATCCCATGCTCTTGGTTCAATTAACCAGCTTGTGGGGGTGTGTTGTACGATGGCTTGTCAGAACAAAAAAAAGATCCAAGTGCTCATCATGTTTAAGCCACTGAGAAATTTATAATTAACATTAGCAAAGCAGGGCATTTTTTTTTTTTTTACTTTAGAAATAAGACTGTTTTATGTGGGCCACGTGAGACCAGCAGCGTGGTGTGGGCTGCACGGCTGGCAGGGGGCAGGCAAAGACGCCACCGCCAAGGAGAAGGCACAGCCTCAGGGCTTACGGAGCACAGCTGAACTGGAGTTCCTCTTAAGGGTCATGCTACAAGAACAATAATCAGATTTCCAATTATTAATCTGATCAAGTGCCAAAATACTCTGCTCTTTGTCCTCGCAGACAGATGATATTTGAAATTCAGTAATGCATTTTGGTGGGGTTTCTTCGTATCCATGCCACCCAACCCTGCGCTGCCCTCTGCTCTCCCACTGGTTTCTTGTGAGAGTCTGTGAGACTCCAGCACAGTATGGAAATCTCCCACGTGCAACATCCCCTCCAAGACCTTCAGCTCTCCGTCTCCTTCCCCCATGATTAGCTTGGCCCTTCTGAACGCAAGGGTCAGTGTCTGATTCAGAGACATCTGCCACTCAACAGACAGCATATGTCAATCCATAACAAGGTCTCCTCAACCCAAGGCCTAGAAATGAGATTGCATTTGGGGCTTAGGTGGGGAGGGGGTGGGGTGATGTGTGCGGATTTTGTTGTTAGAATTTAATATTGAAAAATTACTCACATGTAAGAGCTAGGAAGAATTTGAGCAGGAAACAGCTATTTAGCCTTGTTGCATACATGGTAACGTATGTGAGAAAAAATTTCTGCTGACACAAGCCAGAGCAAGCTTTCATTGCATGGACGGGCAGAAGCTTCACCCCGGGACGGTACTTCTGCTTCCAGACGAAGAGGAGCCCCCGCCACGGTGCTGAGAACGCACACCCGCCAGGCCACCCTGTGCCCATCCATCACGGCTGCACCGCCACCACCTGCTTCCCCCTCCCAGCGCTCCCAGCACGGACAGGGGTTTGTCAGCCCCCCGGCATCTTGTGCAGCACCCCTGTGATGCCTCCTCTGGTATTTACAAGTTGTACAAACAGTGAAACAGCAGCGATAGCAGGGAATGACAGAGGAAAACTGGGCTACCTTCAGACCCAGGAGCACGGGTTTTGTCTGGCACAAACAAGAGCTAGAGGTCCCACCCAGTCCAGGCAGAGATAACGTGGTAAAGGAAAACCAGGCAAAGAGCATGGCAGAGAGATGTCCTAGAGGGTCCAGCCTGCAGTCCTTCTCAGAGAGATGGCTTGGGTTAATAACAACAATAACTAAACATACATCTCCAACAGTCACAAGTAATTGGAAAAACACCTTGTTTTTAAAAGGGCAGATGAGAACATGCTGGGCATTCCTGTCCATAGAGACTTCACTGCCACTCTCATTTTGGGCGGCTGGAGACAACTGTTGGACTCTGATAGGGGATTTTGTGGAGGAGAGAGAAAATGCCCCTCAGACAGCTTGGCTGCGTGCCTCCAGCTCACAGGACTGAGCCGTACCCTCTTGGGAGTTGTTTCTTTTGCCTACGCTGTGACGGCACCAATCATTTTACTCTTTATAGCAAACAAGAACTTCATAGTCTTTACACAAACATGTCATGGGGAAGATGGATTATGGATGTGCTGTCTAGGCTTCCTCCCACTAACGACCTTTCTGCAAACTGCAGCAGGAAAGCTGTGTATGTGCCTGTCACTGGGTGAGTTCAGGGCTGGGAAAGCTCTGAGAAGGGGTGCGGGGCCTGAGGGAGGCTGGGCTGCCTCACACGCAGCACCATCTCTGTCTCCCGTCTATTTTCGGGAATTACCTGACCTGCAGATCCTTACTTTGCAGAGCAGAGAGAGTGAAAAGCGGACTCTTCACATTGTGATTACGAGAGCAACACTCCTCCTCTGGCACAAGGCAACTAAGCCTACAAAGGTGCCGGTGACAGCCACATCGCAGGGCTGCCCCGACACCGCTGGGCCACCTGCCCGCCCCCCGTGCCTTACAGACTCAATTAACTACATGGCAATTAAAGAGGCTGGTTTGTGCCAGGGAATGGTGTTTGTTGCTGCAGGGAGGCTCTCGCCGCATGGATGCATCGCCTGGCACCACACACGTTTTTGGAGAGGGATGCCACGGGCTGGGAGCGGGCGCAGTGGGCAGAGGTGTGGGGGTGGCCAGCGGCACAGGGCCATGTCCACCGGTCCCATGGGACCAGCCAGCCATCGCCGCACCGCGCCTCACCGTGCTGCCTGGCTGCCGACTGAGTCTACAGAGGCTGGGGTTGAAGTTGCACTTACGAACACAGACATCCTTTTTCCTTTTCTTTTCATGCTAGCTTTTTTAAAAATTAAAAATAATTTATATAAAATTATACAAAACTTAAAAACAATTTATATTTCATGTTTCCTTTTTTCTTCAGTTCAGAGATGGTAGGGGAAGGAAAAATACAGGGGAAAAAACCAACGAACAGCTCGGAAGTGGATACCAGAGGCAGGCACCAGTGACATCCCTGGGGCCAACAACACTAAAGAAGGAGAGTGAGGCGAGAATGAGGAAACGGGGGACGGGACCATTCAGCACCCTTTGTCCTTCCCTTTTCCATCACTTACCACCACTACAATCGCTAGTGACAGTTTATCACGCTGCCAACATACGACACACAAAGAGCGCTGGCACATCCCGAGGTGTCACCACTAGCACTGTGACATTTTGCATCAGCGCATCCTATGGGGATGCTGAGACCAGTGCTCCCCACGGCGGCAGCAGCCCCAGCCACCCTGGCCATGCACCCCTGTCCCCGCTGCTGGCGGCGCCAGCCCCAGCAGGGACAGAGGGGGATGAGGACGCAGCGTTACACCCAGACCCGCTCCTCCTGGCAGCCCTAGGCCCTGGTTTTCCCAAAGAGAAGCCCCGCTGCATTACAATGCAGGCTCACGCCAGGAGGGATCCAGTCTGCTGGGCTTGCTGACGGCTTCATGAATTAAACATTTGTGTCTGCTTTGCTAAGAAAATGAGGTTATGGGATTATTTTGTTCACACTCACCCCTACCGACTTGTAGGACTGTTAGCCAGTTTCAGCCAGATTTTACAGATGGATGGAGGTCTCAAAGATGTGAAAGTCCCTCTCTGCTTTGTGAAAACCAATCAGACACACAAAAGACAGAGATCCAGACGGAGGGAAAGGCTCCATCATTAATTAAACCGTATTATTAGACACCGGGGAATCACAGAATCATAGAATCATAGAATCTTCATGGTTGGAAAGGACCTTTGAGATCATCAAGTCCAGCCATACACACACAAAACCCCCCTACAATCTCTGCCACTAGAGCATGCCCTGAAGTGCCAAATCTACACGTTTCTTAAATACCTCTAGGGATGGTGCCTCAACCACCTCCCCGGGCAGGCTGTTCCAGTGCCTGACCACTCTTTCAGTAAAGTAATTCTTCCCAATACCTAATCTAAACCTCCCCTGCTGCAACTTCAGACCGTTTCCTCTGGTCCTGTCATTATTCACTTGGGAGAAGAGGCCAACACCCATCTCTCTACAACCTCCTTTCAGGTAGTTGTAGAGGGCAATGAGGTCTCCCCTCAGCCTCCTCTTCTCCAAATTAAACATGCCCAGTTCCCTCAGCCTCTCCCATATGACTTGGTCTCCAGACCCCTCACCAGGTCGGTAGCTCTCCTCTGGACACACTCCAGCCCTTCAATGTCCCTCTGGTACAGAGGGGCCCAGAACTGAACACAGCACTCGAGGTGGGGCCTCACCAGTGCCCAGTACAGAGGCACGGTCACTTCCCTACTCCTGCTGGCCACGCCATTCCTGATACAAGCCAGAATGCTGTCGGCCTTCTTGGCCCCCTGGGCACGCTGCTGGCCCATGTTAAGCTGGCTGTGCACCAGCACCCCCAGGTCCTTTTCTGCTGGGCAGCTTTCTAGCCACTCTTCCCCAAGCCTGTAGCGTTGCTTGGGGTTGTTGTGACCAAAATGGAGCACCCGGCACTTGGCCTTATTAAACCTCATACAATTGGCCTTGGCCTATCGATCCAGCCTGTCCAGGTCCCTCTGTAGAGCCTTCCTACCCTCCAGCAGATCAACACTCCCACCTAGTTTGGTGTCGTCTGTGAACTTACTGAGGGTGCACTCGATCCCCTCATCCAGATCACTGATAAAGATATTAAACAAAACTGGCCCCAAAACTGAGCCCTGAGGGACACCACTGGTGACCGGCTGCCAAGAGGATTTCACCCCATTAACCACAACTCTCTGGGCACGGCCATCCAGCCAGTTTTTTACCCAGTGAAGAGTACACTTGTCTATGCCATGATTCGCCAGCTTCTCCAGGAGAATGCTGTGGGGGACGGTGTCAGAGGCCTTACCAGAGTCCAGACAGACAACGTCCACAGCCTTCCCCGCGTCCAGAAGGCGGGTCACACGGTCATAGAAAGAGATCAGGTTGGTTAAGCAGGACCTCCCTTTCCTAAACCCATGCTGGCTGGCCCTGATCCCTTGGCTGCTCTGCACTTGCCGTGAGAGCTCACTCAAGATGACCCTCTCCATGATCTTTCCTGGTACCAAGGTCAGGCTGACAGGGCTGTAGTTCCCCGGATCCTCCTTCCGACCCTTCTTGTAGATGGGTGTCACATTAGCCACCCTCCATTCATCTGGTACCTCCCCTGTTGACCAGGATTGTTGATAAATGATGGAGAGAGAATACTCATTAATTCATCACACCAAATCAGGCTTTGCTGCTACACATGAATTAATAGAGACAACCTTTGTTCTGGCAACAAGACACTAGATTCTCTTGCTGTTGGGCGCTTTGGTAGCAAAAGATGACTTGACAAAAGAAAATGACAAAACTTCAGACGCGGAGTAAAGAGGTGCTTTTCCCAACAGTTCTGCAAGCACGAGGTGGAGCAAACCAAATGAGAACATCTTGGATGGTGGATAATGGAGAGAGATTGGCTCAAGCACAAATTTAATTCTTGGTTGTGCATGAGAGCTGCAGGGCATTTCTCAACGCCCAGCGTGCAGCCAGCACAACCAGCGTGCTCTGCCCGTCCCCCGCAGCCCAGGAAGGGAAGCGTCCGAGGAAGGAGCGGTATGAGCAGGGGCGTGAGAGGGTGCCACATACTGCACCAGAAAAGCCCTGTGAAAAGGCTTCAGCAAAATACACAGGAGACTCCTCCTGACACAAGGTGCAATGAATCAGTGGACAGAATATGACGAGCTCAGGGTCAGCACCTGTCTAAGCGTAACATTCAAATGCCATGATTTGCAACCAGCACCCCATTCTCCTCCAAGCCTCCTGACGACTAGGAGCCAGCAGGTTTCAGGGCTGGGGAGGTACGGAGGCTGTCTGAGCGGCACGCTGAGGCATGCCATGAGCACGGGGCGATGCTGGCACGCAGAGCGAAGCCATCTCACCCAAGAACCAGCGTCCAGGAGCTACCGCTGGCGCTTGTCCCTTTGCAGGGGACTGTACCCTCCCTGCGCGCTCATGCAAAGGGGCTGCCCGAGAGGGGCTGCAGCAGCTGTGCAGCCCCAGGGGAGGCCACGCTGCCCACCATGGCACCTGCAGGGGTGGCCCAGGGGCCACCAGGGGGTCTTTGGGTGGAGGGGATGCTCCCACCCTCCGTTCTCCCATGCCGCTTTCCTGTCCACAGCCTCCCGGCTGCTGACGGGAGCATCTGTCCCATCTCCTGTCCCACGCCAGCGTGAATCATCCACGGGGAATGACGGGGGCTGAAATAAACCCCAGGCAGTTTCTAATGCAAATGTTAATAAGGCACTGGGTATATAATAATAACAAAAGTGGGCAGCTTTTACTACAAATCACTGTCTTATGAAGTCTGATCCTTCAGAAACCCCAAGCAGGTCCCTGGTGGGGATGCGCAGTATCGTGTCCCAGGCCTCCTGCCAGCTGAAGTCACGGCTCACTCCATCACCCGAGATCATTCGGCAGCATCTTCTGCTCTGTAATTTTACTGCTGCTCCCCCCACAGCACAAGATCTGGACAGTGAGGGAGTGCTGGACCACATCGTCACTTCCGGTTTTCATTCTTTGCCGTTCTCTCTCCCGTGGCTTTTACCGATGACACAGCTCAGCAACATCCAAGAAAGAAAAAAAGGTCACTAAATACTACCTAGGAGGTTGCATCAGAGCAAGGATAACCCTCCGTGTGCTGCGTGCTTTCTCACACACCCGCTCGTGGTCACTGCCCGACAAGGGATTTGGGCAGATGTGTCCCCCCAGCCAGGGGAGCCGCTCCTGTGCCGCACACAGTGGGGAAGCACGTCCTTCACACCACTGCTCCTGCCATGGCGCACCTCCTGCCTGGAAGACCTACTGCGTTCCTCACGACACCCTGTGTGGCTCTGGGGCCAAGCAGGAGGGTGCCAGAGCGGCGCGGCGCAGCAAGCCAGGCCTCCCCCTCCGCCAGGCCGGGCGGGGGGTCAGACAGCCCGGGATGCAGGGACACCCCTCGCCTGGCTGTCCCCTCTCAGCAATCCACATCGCCTTTTTGGAAAGCAAACGCATTTGCCCCTCCGCAGGCTCCCGACAGCACGGCAGGCCTGCGACGCGGAGCCGGGGCTGTCACCAGCGTGCCAATGCGTGACAGGGCCCGTGTCCGGCAGGGACGTGTGTCTGGAGACCCTGCCAGCGGCCCTGACAAACCCTCGGCCGCACGCCAGCACAGAACAGGCAGAGGGGAAAACAAGGGCAAAAAATACTCGTGGTATTTCAATATCAAAGGATTACGTTTCTAGCCTTTCTTTTGGGGGAAAAATCCAACATTTATAAAGGCAGGAAAAAAAGACCAAGGATCAAGCTTGTGTTGATATCAAAGAGCGATTCAGTTGAGAACAGACTTTAAGGGAGTTTTATTTACGGTATATCTACTGGGTGGGCACTTATGACCTTTAGAAAACGGATTAAAGCTTTTCTATACCCAGCTTCAGGCTGTGTGAATTATTAAAACAACAAAGTCATGAAGTTAAGGTACTTTTGCTAAGCAAGCCACCCTGCACGCGTGTTTTCTTTGGCAGGGTGGGTGAGAAGCCACCCCAGGGAGCAGGGACCCCGCAGCCGCTGAGCCGGGAGGGCAGCCAGTGCCGGCCATGGAGGCCGACCCCTCCGCCCGCAGCCACCGCGCTCCACGCTGGCCCCGCCGTGACAAGGATGGCTGTCCCTCACCCCGTCCCCCACGGTGGCTCCTGCCCGATCCCCAGCTGCCACTGCACCGCATCCCCCCAATGGCTGGGGGCTTGCGCAGGGTCCCTGTTCTCCAGGCCCTCACTGGGCAGCCTGCCTGCCATAGAAACCTCTTTACTACCAGACGGGTTCCCCTGAAACTTCGCAGGTCCCAATGAAACTTCACAAATTACTCAAAATAAAGATAAAAAGCATCTCTGTGAAAAGGGGCCTGGGGGTTCCGGTAGACAAGCTCCATAGGAGTGAGCCGTGTGCTGCTGCGGCACAGAAAGCCAACACGGTGCTGGGCTGCATCACCAAAGGCATCACCCGCAGAGACAAAGAAGTCATTATCCCACTCTACTCAGCGCTGCTCAGGCCACACCTGGAATAAAGTGCTCAGTTTTGGTCCCCACTACGCAAAAAAGCCGTGGCCAGGCTGGAGAGGGTCCAGAGAAGGGCCACCACGATGCTCCAGGGACTGGGAAGCTGCCACATGAGGAAAGGCTGAGAGAACGGGGTTTGTTCAGCCTTGAGAAAAGGCGTCTCAGGGGAGACCTTATCACCATGTTCCAGTGTTTCAGGGGGGGCTGCAAAGAAGGTGGAGACTCCCTTTTCACAAGGGGTCACATGGAAAAGATGCGGGGTGATGGGGACAAGTTACTCCTGGGGAGATTCCAGCTGGACACAAGAGGAACATTTTTCACAGTGAGAACCATCAGCCGCTGGAACAGTCTCCCCAGGGAAGTGATGGATTCCCCAATACTGGACACTTTCAAGATCCAGCTGGACAGGGTGCTGGGCCGTCTTGTCCAGACCGTGCTTTTGTGAAGAACGGTTGGACCAGCTGATCCTTGAGCTGCCTTCCAACCTGGGATTCTGAGATTCTATGATTGAAAAAGAAGAAAAGTGAAAGCAATGCCCCCCAGGTCCCTGTGGGCTGCCTGCACAGGCCCACTCGCCCTGAGAGTTATTTCCTCTTTCTGGAAAATTTCATTTCACGCTGGTGCTCATTCCAGCCCCCATCACCTGTTTTAATCCCCTATTCCAACAGCAGACAAAGACCTAAATCCATGCTGAAGAACTTCAGATATGTTTTCATTTCCTCACAGCAGTAAAGTGGAAATAATGAATTCCCATAACCCTGTCCAGTTCTTTATCCCTTGGAAAAGGTGGTGGTGGCTGATTCAAGGGAGAATCAAAAGGGAAGTCCAAGTGGGAGGAGGAATACCCTCGGCTGCCTCCCGGTTTGAACGGACAAGGACTAAAGCCAGGAGAGGTCAATTTTTAAGAAGCGAGACGTCAGGATACCTGCAATGCAACCAACACCTTCTCAGATTTCCGCATCTCATCATGGCTCTTGTGGAGTGTAATGAAACTCGGTGCCTATTTCCCATGAAACTGGAGGAATTCCCACGAAATCCCACATTCTGGGGACGTGGCTACTGGCTCCTGCTCCTTGGGTCACAGCAACGGACCAGCTAAAACCTGAGCAATTTCTTCTGCTTGAGAAAGGAGTCTGTGCTACAGGGGAAACATAATGCTCCTATTAAAATACTGAATACCAAATAATATTACCACTAATATGTATGGAAAATATTACACATTTGCTAATTTGAGTAAACATGGAATTAAGCGTGACCTTCATTTGATTAATATTATCTTAAAGGTGATTAAGCCCATCTCCAGGAAGCAGAAATTGGCCCGCTTTTGCAGATATGCCAAAGCCACAGCTCCGGGGCTCTCCAGGCTCTTCAAAAGCGATTTCCTTCACTTTGTACGGTTCTCATACCAAGGACCACACAGTCTGTCCTGGGAGGTGCACAAAATGAGAATGGAAAGCAAATGCCTTGCCCAAAGAACCCAGTGAGTGGCTGCCTCCTGGGTTCCGTCACTACAACATCACACAGCACCACAGATTTCACAGGTCCCTTACTGAGGGTCCATGCCCCCATTTTGAGATGGACGGGACACTGGCTCCGCAATACCTTCCTGAACAGGGACAGATAGTGCTTAAATCAACCAAAGCAACTAAATTACTCATAAATTTCAAATAACAGTTTTCAGGTAGGTAGTTCTACATTTTCTGTAATTAAATGCGAGTTGTAAATGACTTTGTAAATGTAAAAAGCTTTTCTTGGTATCAAAGGAAATTTAGCATATTGACATAATTATCCAAAAAGATGACAGATGAATCATTTCAGCATTTTGTTGAAAGTGTACATACCATTCTGATGCCTGATAGACTGCTACGTGCTAGACTTAACCTTTCTTTAACATAAACAGAAAAGGAAGCAGCCCTGAGGAGCAGCTCTCTTCAAAGCCAATAAGGTCCTACCCTGGGACAAGAATATTTTTTTCTCCTTTTCATGTTCTGAACAGAATTAATTTTCCAGCACCAAGTGCTGCTGCTCAACAGAATAAACCCTCTTTTCTCCTGAAAGTTTATATTTGGAAGTATGAGTCTTCTCAGATGAGCTGGAAAAAAAATGTTACCTGCTATTTTTTATTAAGATTTTGAGTTAGGTTTTGGTCTTTGACGATGAGCAGAAGTCACAAGACCCTTTGTTGCCAGGAGCATCTGGGGAGACTTTCCTCTGCTGTCTGCTTTACCTTTACAGCGGTACCCTAAGGAAGGACCTGAGCTTGTATTTAACCATTCTCCATCATCTAATATAACCTCAGAAATCCGACATAGCTCTGCTGCCGCTTTCGCTTCTTCTTGCTTGAGAGACATGGCTGCAAATACGGGTGACTACTTAAAACCACCCTCTCCCTGACTTGCACACTGCTTGGCATTACATTTCCATTACCCTGATCCCATGTGGACTGACAACGATGCCAGGCAGGAACTCATGTGGGTAGATTGTGCCCTGAGCGTGCCAGAAGAGTGTAATAGATACCTCGGTGTTCGTCAGTTAACTGAGGCTGCAACAAAACATCTTCATTAGCAAGCAGTGCTAATGGCAGCACTATGACTAATTGTGTCCCCTCTCTTGACACTAAGAAGAGCTGGACTCTACCTCATCGACACTGCGGCTGGAGGTTTGTACTGTTTCTCAAGACTGATGCTACTACATTTTAAGTACTTAAAGAGATTTTCAGTAATTGGTAAAAATTTGGGCTCTTCTGAGCAAACAGGTCTCAGATGTCCCAAGGAGTTTCTGCTTTTGCAAAGTTTCTGAGCATCCGAACAAAGTTTCCGAGCACGGAATGCAGCAGGTCAGGCCGCTCACGTGACCATCGCCCGGTGTGATGCTGCCTCTTTAGGGCTGTAACGGGCAGAGTGAAAAAGCAAAGGAGAGTACGGTTCATCTCCTGGGCCAGATTCAGATTTTCTTACCCTCATGCTATGAGCTTTTGACCAAAGTAAGACGGAAGAAACTGCCCAAGGTGCCCAGACCAGAAAGAAACGAGAGAGGGTACGGCTCTCCTCTGACCGCTCTGCTTGTCTTCAGTTTATCTGAGCAGCATGTGGAGGCACGGCGGCGCTTCTGCCATCCTCTGAACTAGTCTGTGCTATTTCACAGGTTCGATATTGCACATTTTGCACAATTTCAAAGGCCACTTCCCTGTCCCACCCCAACACCTAGCCCTGGCACAATGGCCCACACCAGGGGGCCATCACACAAGAAGATTACGACAACCAAATTCAGCAATTTTCATGACTCGTCACCAGGGTCATCGCTCCTACAGCTCCTGTCCATGGGGTGCAGACGTCTTGGCTGAAAAAAGGACACAACTACTGCTGAGGCACAGTAAAATGCAGGTGACAAAATAACTACAGAAGAGAACCAATGCAATGAAGCCTCGTGCGCGTGCACGGACATAAGCAGGTGCACACACGCAGACACACCGCACTTCGTGATTGCAGTGCAAAGAAATGGTGTCAAATGCCATGACAGCAAAGAGATATCTACAGGGGGACTCAGTGAGAGTCAGTGAAAAAGGGAATGAAAAAGGAATAAAACTAGGAAATCAACCAGTAAGTGATTTCCAGAGCTATCTAGCTTTTTGATCATCACCTCCCACCTTCTCCCACATGCTTGGCAAAAAAAACTTGTTAAAAATAAACAACAAAAACTCTTCAGCATAACTCATTTCTGAGTGGGAAAACAGCTCAAGGCTTCACAGAACCCTCTTGACCACGTTGTGCCAGCTCAGTCAACCACCCAGAGCACCTTCCAACACCTCCCTGCCTTACTGTCCCCCCTCACAACCTAGAAACCCCCTCAGGAAAAAGAAAACAGAATGAATACTTGCCACAAAACAGTCACAATTGTGCTGGTAGTTTAAAATACAGCTGTTTCACTAAGATGCCAAGAATTAAAGCAATGCCAAATGGCAACAAGGTATTTTCCTGAACATATTTTTCCTGTGTTTACTTAGCAGCCATCATCCAACCATAAAAATAGCCTATTTCAGCACCGCTACTGTTTCAATAAATTGTAAGTACGTAACAGCAGGCACCTGATAAAACATACAAGCAAACTCAAGACCGAGCGCTCGAGCCTACCTTGCCAAAGCTTCCCTTCCCAATCGCCCGGAGAATCTGGAAGTGGTCAAAGTTCACTACAAGGTAAAGAAAAAAGAATTTAAATTTGTAAATGCTTTACTGCAAAGATCTTACATTTAAAAAGAAGACAAGGAGACAGCTAAAGAGCATTGGTCAAGCTTTTATTGTAAGTCACCATCTCCCAGGGAAGATGCCGGACAGCAGCTGTTTTTCTTTCAACAGTGTCTTTTTACCTGCTTGAAGTCGCTAGCACACAGGTTGAATGAGGTTACTAAAGAAGTGGTTTAGCATGAGTTAAAACACAGCTTTGACCCGTGTTGGCACAGGACGAGTCTCACAGCGACGCCGTAAGCGCGTGCACAAACTTGGAGCATGGCAGAGCAGAGGACGCGGGCGCACCGCACGCCCCCGGCTGCACTCCCCACGCCTGGCTCCGTACCGCTTGTGCACATCCAACAGGCCGTCACTCTGGTGTTTGTGCTTTCCAAAGGACAACATTGAGGGGACGAGGACTGACTTCCACTCTCTTCCCATGCAAACCCTTCTGTACCACATCTGTTATTTGTTCCAGAGCCACAGTGAGGAGTAATGAAAAGAGAAGGCAGTGCAGCTCTAACACTTCAGCTACTGCCTTCAGCAGCAGCCACTGCCAACAAAGTTATTTTTACTAAACTTGCTGTGATCTAATGTAATATCAGTCTTAAATAAATAAAAAAGATAGGTCTACTTATACCAATAACAAGATAACTCCCATTGCCATATAGATGGAGTGCCTCACAGACAATCAAATAAATAAACACTGTCACAAAAGCCAATGTGAAGAACCCAGCATTACTCCCATTTTACAAACTGCCTCTTTACACCTCAGTTCCTTGATGTCCTCATCGCAGTAAGCTGCACCACGAAGCCCATGGTGCAGACGCACTCCTCACACCAGTGCTGGCTGCTGCACAAGCACATGCTTTAGCTGTTGGTCAGCCCGCAGCGGCCAGGCAGTGGGACTAGGTGACTGTTGTAGGTCCCTTCCAACTGAACTATCGTGTTCTGTCCTAAGCCCGGTGTGCTCTCGAGGTTGCCATATGCGTGTAGGAGGAGGTCACCGGTGGACTGAGCTGCACCCTGCACGGCCCCACCCACCAGCCCATGACATTTCTACCATGAGAGCCTGACCATGCATGGGGACCCTCAGCATTTCCTCCCAAGAAAGCTCTCAAGGCTGGACAAAGAGAAATGCTTGGCACGGTCTTGGGGATTTGCAGTGGGAATGACGCATGAGGTGGTCAACAAAGAGCACTGAACCTGTGTTTGACCAACAGCGGAGACCAAAATCACACAGGAAGAGTGGGAGCAAAGAATTCACTATAAATATTCCGAGTCCCACTCCCAGATCTTAAATAAATGCACATCTGTCATCTCTGAGGATGAATCAAAAGCCCACGCATGCCCGTGGAGTCCCTATTACCCTTTTGTGCTAGGCTTATATCCAAAATATTGTTATTGTCACTTTTGTGGGACATTTTCTGCAGGAGAACTCAGAAAACTTTGCCAAATGAAATCGAAAACAGAGTCTGGGCCAGCTCCTAGCACATATCTCCCCACACTCCATAAGCAACGCTGAAGGGCAGATGCACTGCCTCCTCCCCCAGGATGCTCCAGGAGACTCCATGAAAGACCACGCGGGGAAACCAGTGCTGCCCCGTCCTTCTGATGGCCTCCCACTCCTCAGCTACACGGGTGGTGTGTCATCTCCTTACCGCTCCCCTGCTCCCTGGGTGAACACCTCTCTTTGAGCAGGACTTGGTGGGTCTCGGGCTGAGAAGCCATGAGACATTGGCAAGATGTGGGCGAAGCCTGGAGCCAGTGGCCAGCTTGTCCGAGATGCTGCAGGAGCTGCAAACGGTCGCCTGCTCCTTCCCGTCTGACAAAACCCAGCCCTGGAAGGGAAAATCTGCATCCACGGGCAGCTTTTTATTGAGGCTTTTCCTACCACCCCCATTAGAGAGACTGCCGTGAGCAATGTGTAACCCCAGCTACATCTTGTTCATAAATACTCTTTCTGAAATCCAAACCGTTAGCACACACAATGCTGAACCAATTTTTTTCCCGTGCAAGCAAATCTATTAATTGAACTTCGGTCACAAAGAAATACTCAAAGAGGAAACCCAGCTGTAGTCAGCACCTTTGACGCACAGCATTTCCTTGGCAATTAAATGATGTGCAAGTGCTCATGATCTGCCATCACTCCAGGAGGACAGTTTCTGACCATTCTTTATTATAATGTTTGGAATATTGTGTAGAAAATCATTGCTGCTGAGAAAACAAACCTAAAAGTGTCATTTCCATGTATCCATGACTACAACTGATGTAGAAAGCATGCTCCAGTCAACAGTGAGGAAACAAATCTAGATATGAATATTCACCACGCCCTTGAACCTATCAGCAAAGACATCACTTTTAATACATTAATAAACGGGTCTGCTGATTTGAAGTTCAGATGACGTTAGATGAACAGGCACTGACTGTTTCTCCAGTTTCATTATTTTCTTCAGGAATTAGTACACAATCCCATTAAAGAAAAAGCAAATCTCAACATTTGAGGAAAGAAATCATAGTAGCAGCATGTTGCTTCTTGTGCGCAACACACTGGATTTCTAAAAATGACAACATAACACTACAGAAGATGTGATTATCCCTAAAATAGAAATCCTGAACCTGCCTGGAACAATTACGTATGCTCCAGAGATTCCGCTTTCTGTGAGCTGACAGGAGAAAGCTGTCTTTCACCCGCAACCAGAAGAGCTGACTATTTGGGGATGACTGGTACGAGGCTGAGTCACCGGCGGCAGCGGGGGATCTCGCGCCCCGCGCGCACAGGCAGCGGGAGATGGCAGCTGCTGCCTGTGCACAGGACCGAGCCCACCCACTGCTGTGACCGGCACCACTCCGACAGTCCCAGTCTCCAAGTACAGGAATGGGTTTGGCTTGAGGCTGAACCAGAGGAACCCGGGAGAGGGGGAGAGGGACCTCGGATGCTTTAGGAAGCATTTCTTTACCACGAGGGTAGTCAAACCCTGGAACGGCTTCCGGGAGAGGTGGTCGATGCCCCACACCAGGCACTGTTCAAGTATTAAGGACAATGCCCTTAACAACATGCTTTAACTTGGTCAGCCCTGAGCTGGTCAGGCAGTTGGACTAGATGATCATTTTAGGTCCTTCAAACAGAAATAGTCTAGTCTATTATTCTATTCTATTCTATTCTATTCTATTCCCATCTGCAACGTACAAACACAAGGCAGTGCAGCACCCCGGAGCAAGGACGCTGACTTGTTGGTCGCATCACAATCCAATGCCATCTGTGGTGTTGAAATGCCCCAATGGATATTTCGTTAGCTCCTCATGAAAAAACTACACTAATTATTCCTATTGACTCCTCCAACAGCTTGTTATCAATATAGCACCTTCACAGGTCAGTGGAATTGCTGGATGTAAGACGCTGGTTTTTGCCACCAGAGACATGCCTCTTCCTGACTCTCCCTGCCATCAAGTGACAAACCATGAATCACAAATAAAGATAAATATCGTGACCTGGATTTGCTTAGTTTGACGTGTTTTTGTTCTCTCTGCAGGAATGCATGAAAAGCAGGATGGCAGGGTTTCACGCGCCTGTTGGACCTCACCAAACCTCACGCAGCCCAGTCCAGCCCCCTTCACAAAAGAGAGCCAGGTGCTGCACTGACATGTCTGTAATTAAGATTTCATTGTAGTCACAAAATGTACTGTGTGATAAAGCAGACTGGATGCACAGCTTCTATTTTCCAGTGAAATAAAGAGAATGAAGAATATGTTTTGCTGCAAAAATTCTTTATGCAGAAGGACGAGTATGCTTCAATGTAAGATGAAAAAAAATGAGGGTTTTTTCTTTACTATCTTAAAATTACAAATATCTTAATTATTTTTGCTATTTATTCTGCATTTATTTACAAGTTATCTAAAAGTATGGCAAGACAGAACTACCATAAAACTTCAGATACACAGTGGACATCCAGTGAGGGTTTAACATCAGCACCTGGTATCAATGTCCAATAGTAGGAAAACAATGGATGCAGTTAGTAAACCCAGTATCTGATATTCTCAAATCTAGGGAAAACAGAAAATTAAAAATCACATTTTAAGGATCAAGTCAACCTTTCACTATTTATCTGCATGTTTTCCAGCTTCAGCAATAAAACCAGGGAAGTTCTAACTCCAAGAATGACTCTCTACAACGCTAAAGACCTAAGAAATTCTTTTTTGAGTCTTGTATCAGCAAATTTGTAAGGCTAGTATGGCATGATCAACTTTCTCTTTCTGTCAGTGTAATTCTGTATGCTGGCATAATTAATAGCATTTGCCTACCTATTATATTACTGCAATCTAGCTTTGGAAGAAAGCACCGTGGTAACTGATGCAGAAACATTAACACGTGGCCACAGCAACCACAAACTGCTGCCACAAAATGCCGAGAGTTTCAGCCCACAGAAAAGCGAGTCACAGCTCAGACTTACGAGCCACGGCACCCAATGATCCCAGCCACGTCTGCCAAGCCCGAGGCAGAGGATGGAGAGCAGGCAGCCATCCGCGCCGCGCAGCGGCGGGACAGCCTGCGGGGAACACGGGGCACTGACACGGGGGAAAAGCATCGTGACAGTCAGAGGACGAGGAAGAGGAAGCCCAGCAGGACTAGCAGATGTCAGGATTCAGAGCAGGTTTGAGAGGGATGGGGAGGGATGGGGAGGGCCTGAGCAAGGGAATGGGGCTCAGGGAAGCGCTGCAGAGACCTACGAGGGCAGCGTAGGCACTGCTGCAAACGCAACCCTCCGGCAATTTCCAAAGAAGAGGTGAGCCTGCCAAAAACAGCGGGGGAGAGAGAGGTAGGACAACAGGAGGGACAGGCAGGACTCGGTATGAAAGGCTTTCAAAATGGAGGATGAACCTAGTGAATTGGAAAGATCAGTAAGACGGGGGAGATCAAAAGTGAGATTTGTGATTAGAGAAGAGGTAAAGTGACGTGGGGGAAAAAGCAGAGGTATTTGACAGAGAGAGGAGGCACAGGGCAATGGGGAAGGCTATCAGCAATCCTCCCAAAGTCTGAAACCTCTGAACACAAGGCATCCATTTTTCTCTAACTGGAAGGCTCCATACGGCGCAAGAAACCACTGCTTTCCTTTCTGTCACTGGGAAAAGCACAAGCAATATGTTCGGTCTCCAGCATCTCAGGCTGATCTGTTTTGCCTATTCATATCCACAGAGAAGATTACATGGGTGCGAAAAATGGAAATGCAGTATAATATGACTGTCAGGAAACTCAAGCGAACATTAACTACCCAGGAATTCAGGGAATGCTGGTAGATAATGAAAGAAATTAAAGGTATAATACAAGCCCAGTGCTATAAATGAACCCCTTTAGAAACTAAAGATTCAAACATATTATTAGGAAGCAACTCTGAAGTCATGTAAAAAACAGTGAGTTATTGTATGATTAAAAATAATCTCTGCAGCTCCGTAAGGAATCAAATATACAATGCAAAGCAACTGCAAAGTCATTTTAGGAAGACTGGTTTATTGATACTGGGTACAAAAATGTTTGCATTGGCCAGAAACCATCCCTAATTAGTGCAAAAATACTGCTTGCATTGGCCAGGAACCCTTCCAAAGGAGTGCACGCGTACTACATTCGTCTACTTCTCCATCAGCGAACTCAGGAGGCACTAGAGGTTGCAGAGAAAAACACAGCACCTTGGCCCTTGTGTTCTGTATGCTTTACAAATGCTATTTCTGTTAGAATAAATGATGTTACTTGGCAATAACAACCCAGGGAGGCAAACGGGTTATTCATTAACCACCCAGCCGAGCACTCCCTTGGTGCAGATTAGCGAGCACTACACCAGTTCATGGTGGTCTTGGCCAAAAGCAGCGGAGGCAACGTGTGCGTTACATGCGCAGGCTGACGGGCGAGCCAGGCACAGCATCCAGAGCGGTTTCCCTCCCCTGGCTCCGGGGCACGCCATGCCCTCGGGGCTGGCGGCAGGAGGCAGCCCACACGGAACGCCCGCCAGAGCCCCCCGTGCCACCTGAAATGTGGGACTGATGCCCCGAGGCCAATACCCAAGACGGTTTTGTTTCTCCGTGCTCCCACATGTCCAGCTAGTATTTCTAGAAGGGTACTGCCTCTCGGCAAAACTCTCTGGTAAATGGTCTGTTTTATGGTGGTACCGCTTGTTAAACAGCTTCCAAGCAAATTACAGAGTGCTGGTGTTGAAAAAGCAAATGTTATGTCGGGATTCACCCCGCTGCCCACGTAAGTGCTGCAGGGGTCGCCTCGGAGCCGTCCCCGCGTGGGAGGTCTCATCGTTTGGCAAAGCCAAGGCTCGTTGTTCATCAGCATGTGGCGGGCAGAGCACCCCATGGCTCCCGCGCCTGGGAACCGCAGCCACCGAGCACCGACCGCCCGGCGCAGGGGTCTCTGCAGGAGGTGGCTGTGCGGCTCTGCTGAGGCCGAAGCTCACGCACCACCGCGTCCCCCTCCCACCACGTCCCACTCACACCCCTCCTGGGACAAGGGGAGCAGGCGGGTGCCGGGCTGGCGGGTGGCAGAGGCAGCACCAAAAGCAAACCTGCACCGGGAGGCTCTGCCTGCGGAGAAGCTGGAGGAGCCGTGGCCCGGAGTACAAGCAGCCATCCTCCATCGCGGACGCAAGTTCATCCATTCCCACGAGCGGTGACTGCAGGCTTTCCAGGGCAGAACCATCACGTTAAATTTGTGAGGGAAAACTTTATATGCAGCTGGAATAAAACCTCCCTGGCAAATAATCAAACTCTTCCAGCACACCCAGTCTAAAGTAGAGCAGAGCTGAAGCCGTTTGATCACAGTATCGTGACTGCTAATTAGAGCCCTACCAGGAACGACAGGAAGACATTGTTTTTATCCCAGTTCCTTGGATGTGTCACTGTCACAAACCCGTGACCTGTTTCCTGGGGCAGACGCACATTTCAGAAGGCAGCGCCGAGGTGCGGGTTTTGATGCAGGAGGACCCTGCAAGGAAAGGCTGATGTGCAGAGAAAAGAAGTCTCTCCCACGCAGCAGCAATCCCGGTGCCTCTCCTGTCTACCAGGTGAAAAATTCTTCCGGGGAGGAAGAGTGAGGAGGGACTGGGCTTGTAGAGCCCTCTGCCCAGGCTACACGCGTGCGGACAAGCAGAGAGAGGAGAGCTCTAGTGGGTATTTGAGCATTACTGATAGTCTAGATTACTTTTGATTATTACCAAGTGAAGGAAAGACAAGACTTTTCCAATTCATACCTTCTATTAGTATTTTTGACCATGAATGGAAACAAAAAAATGGTAAAAGAAGCAACCCTGGGTGGAGGAAGAGTAAAGCTGATACACAAACTCTTCAGGAACGGCATGTAAATTAATTGAGTGCTAAATACGCCATTAAATCCATGAGCCCGTGATGATCTGAGCACTGCCCCTCCAGCCACAAGCAGGGGTGTCCTCAGCCCCAGCACAACCCATCTTCACAGCAGCCCGGTCCCCTGGAGCCTGACCTCAGCTCCACCTCGCCACGTACCGGCAGAGAAGGCTCCATGGGCACAGAGAAAGGCCCTGAACTAATTTTCTGTGCCAAATAATTTAATCTGAGCCTGAAGTGCCTGTGATGGCACGCCAGCGCTACACAAGGGTAAGCTGGTCTGTGCCATCCCCCCGACTTGCCCGGTCTCTGGGGCACGCGGGATGGAGCCAACAGGACTCCCCGGTCACGACCCCGCTCGGAGGCGTCCCGCCGGCACCGCCGCACGCCGCGGCAATGAGCAGAACTCACGCTGGTGGTGTCAGGAAGAAGGGGAGGAGGACTGGGCTGAAGGGCCGAGCTGCGGCTCTGCGGCACTGCTGCTGCCAGCTCCGGCGAGCAGCCGCCCGGCTGGCTTTACAGCATAATCACCACTTCTCGCACCATGGCACTAGTAATTATTTTTCTTCATCTCCCTGCTCTTTATCCCAGAATAGAACAAGAGGATCAGGAAGGTCATTTGAGCCATTTAATTCTGGGACGGTTCCATCATAATTACAAAGTTTGATTTTTCCAGTGGCACGGGGGAAGAAAGAGGGAACCAAATCTCCCCCCAGTCACCTCCGCGCTCCGCAAGGCCAGCCCTGCTCCTGCACCCAGGCTGGGCCCCCCCGCTGGGATTCCTCACACCGGGAATGGGGACACCCACCCAGCTGGCAGAAATGCCAGGCACGGTGCTGCCGGGCTGCAGTGCCCACCACAGTGGGATCATGCCGTGAGAACGCCGCACCCAACACTTGCACTAACTAATGTGCTTTATATCTTCCACATAAAATGCTTCTATAGAAGTGTATGTACACGCACGCACCACTATACATACACACATATATATGTGTGTGTATACATATATCTCTCTATGCCTGAAAGGACTGATCGGGCAGTAGGCAGAGAGACTCCTCACTGTTCATCTTTCCCCTTTCTTTAACCCAGAGCGGAGCACGATCTCACCACTAAGGACGGGCAGGGACATGTCTAGGAGCAATAAGCGACCTGCAAAATCAGCCGGTGCTGGAGCAGGAGACGCTGCTCCAAAGAAAACCTGGCCCCCAGCTGCCGGGCACCGCAGCAGCCGGGCACTGCGCCGGGGATCAGCTCTGCCGGCAGACCTTGCCGCAGGCAGCCCCAGGAGCCCCCTTCCCCATGCCACCCTCCCAGCCCCGGGCCAAGGGCTTCCCCCCACGGGCCGGCCAGCGCGGGAGAAGCGCCGGTGGCCGTCCCCGGGGACAGCCATGGTGCCAGCGGCGCAGGCAGAAAGCTCAGGGAAGGTGTCCTGCTCTTCAGTGTGGGTCCTCTTCTCCAGGAATCCAAACCCCGACAATCAGCCTCTAATGGGCCAAGCAGGTAAACGTTTTACCCAGATGGTGAAAATTATCATTAAAATGCACTATGACATTCCTTCCTTGACGGCATGGCATTTTGCATTAGAAAACAAACCTAATTAAGTTCCAAATTCAGCTTCCATCTTTTATCAAGCTGACAGATTGGATGTGTACTCTAGCCTTTAGTTGTTTTGTTGCTTTTTTCCCCCACTTCTGCAGCTTAGAAAATTTTATTTCAAGTAACTAAAATTGATTCACCAAAAATAAAAAAAGTCTTTATAGCACATGTTTATAGTAGCATAACATTAGCAATAAACATCTGCTAAATGTTACTTACTGTTTTTGCAACATATGTTATAAATGACAAATGGATGACTTTAGGTGCCTTATGAAATATTTAGGTTGTATTGTGTTCAGGGCTAGGCCGCGACTGCTGAAAACCCTACAGTGAACAGAAAGCACCTCAGTAAAGTGAAACACTTTTAGACAAATTTGTTCCAATAAAATTTGTAAAGCTGGCTATACCAAAACATTGAATTCATTTCCTCAGTTTAATTTTGGTTTTTTACAGTGTGTAGGGAAGTGGGAAAATCTCCCCTCCCCTGGAATGTTTTCAAAACCGACCTTGGCAGTACCTTTCTCTACAATAAGACCTCCTTCGCATTTTAATTTTAAAAGGTAAAAAGAATAAATAATTACACAAAATGAAATGTTTGACCCCAAATGAAGTTTTGCTTTCTCTGCTGAAAAACGTGGATTTCATGTAAAATACCCAAGGTGGGCACCACCATACCGCGGTGGGTATTTTAGCTTGAAGCGCAGCTGAACCTCCGGCCCCGCTGTCCCCACCGCGGGCACAGCTGGAGGGGCTGCCCCTCGTCCTGCCCGGCGCGCGCCGCCTGCCGCAGCACCCGGCTGCAGCGCCCGACCCCAAGTTTTCTTCAGAACAAGGCTGAACACAAAGTTTGAGGCAAGTTTGCCATTTCCATTTCAAATTGAAGGCTGATGAGCTGTTTTGCTCAGCGCAACAGGGAAGTTTGGGATTTGTCAGCCTCAGTTCACTTCCATCCATGGGAAAATGGCCATGTTTTATGTAGGTACCATATGTTTTGGCTCTGCAGTGGTAAGGTTTGCTGAGCAATGACAGTTTAAACACAATTAAGGAATTCTCATAGGAGGATGCAGAAACCTTCAGTAATCAGAAATAAAATCCAGCCAATGAAGAAACACACTGTTTCCAGGAAGAAACTTACACTACTATAGGAAACCAGCTCCAATCCTCCAAGTTTTATGAGAGGGCAGCTGCTACCTTCAGATGGACCAGGAGTCTACAAGGGACACTGGTGATAAAGCAGAAAGCGTGAGGAAGGAGAAAAAAAGCAAACATTTAAAAAATTTGAAATAAAATTGGGGATGTACAAGTTCAAGAACCATCTACAATATTAAATTAAAAGGTATATGAAAGAGATCGATCTTTTCAAAGTCTAAGAAAGTAATTTAATTAGGAATTTGTTTAATGCAGGATTTTTTTTCCCTTTACGGGGTCGTGCGCCTAGCCTCATGGGACCCCAGTTTGTCTTTTCATGTCCTTAAACATAACTCAAGATAAATGCTTTTTACGCACCCAGCAAGAGAGTTTTTATGTTGCCGCAGCCTGTTCAGAGAAATCCTCCCTTAACTATTTTCTTCTAAAAGTCCCCTCAGTACAGCAGCCACACGAGCCCCGTCCAACCTGGCCTTGAACCCCTCCAGGGATGGGGCAGCCACAGCTGCTCTGGGCAACCTGGGCCAGGGGCTCACCGCCCTCACAGCACAGAATTTCTTCCTCACATCTCATCTCATCTCAATCTCCCCTCTTTCAGCTTAAAACCATTCCCTCTCATCCCATGGCTCCCCTCCCTGATCAAGTCCCTCCCCAGCTTTCCTGGAGCCCCTTTAGGGACTGGAAGGGGCTCCAAGGTCTCCCCGGAGCCTTCTCTTCTCCAGGCTGAACATCTTTGCGTTTTAATATCAGCCATAACCCCAGGAACACATAACACGTGGAAATGAAAACTGCCGAAGCCCTCGGCTCCTCCCGCCCCTCTCGGCACCGAGAAGGACCGCTCTCCGTAGGAGCTGCAGCGGTGCAGCGGCGTTGGCCACGCTCTGCAGAACCTGTCACCAGCTGCAGGCATTGAAATGGCATGGTGGTTTGCTCCTTCATTACAACCTTCCTCATCAGACCTGCCACCTCATGAAAAATGGATATTGCAGCATTCCTCAGCCTCCACACTTGCGAAGAAAACCTGCACTGGACCCTCGAGCTGTATCTGAACTGTAAAATATTTAAGCCCATCCCGAGATGCTCGATGAATCCTGAAAACATGGGCATGCCAGTAGGGTTTGCAGCTAAGCTTATGCAAAAGCATATTGAAGTGGAAGGAGGATGTGTCTTAAGACCTGCCAGAGAGCAGGCGCTTGCTGTGATTGCTGTCCCGAGGACACCACCGATGCCCATTTCCTGCTGACACACAAGACAGGTCCCACCAACCAGCAGGACCTGAACCAGCTGTTCTTATGGCAGCCTCTTCGACAGCAATGTTCTTGCTCATTTTTTCCCTTGGAAGCCCCTCCAGCATGACCTGGGATGGAAAAGGCTCCACGAGAGAAGGGGAAAGACCAACATCACTCAGCTCATGGTGCCTGGGCAGAAACTACCCCGGGGCCCTGCAAGCCAAGGTGTTTGCCTTGCTCCTGGGGGAACGTGGCAGGAGATTTTCTGGGCACTCTTCTATAGACAACTAGGGAACTAATTAATGCCAGGTTTTACTGCTCTGTGGGGAAGCAGTTCTGTCAACCAAACTTAAATGCCATATTTGAAATTTCTGGACAGCATGGCAAGCAAAGGCAGCGGTGCCGGCCCTCGGTCTGCACTGAGCTGGGGGGCTCGGCGCTGCCCGAGCGCAGTTAAGGCTTTGCACTGCGTATGCCAATAAAACATACATTACATGGATTAAGAGCAGGATGAGCTGTGGCCTTCTGGCACAGCTTTTAAAGCATTAACTATTTTTCAGTCCTATCTAATATAACAAGGATAGATTTTTTTCACATTTATGCCACAGTAATAGTTTCATTTAGTGTCCCAAACTTGCAGTGTAATAAATACATGGTTTATATCAGAAATAAAGTCCGCTTATCTTCATGAACTTAGCTCACCTTGCGGTTCTGACTGCACAAGGGAAACCATGAAATGAGAAGTTAATTCTTTAAGTCATTTCGACCCACAATTTAAATGGAAGTTGAACAGCAACAAAGCCACCGTTGAGGGTCTGATACTACAAACTGCTTCAGATCCTCAGGTCTTTAGTCCCCCTTCGTCCTGAGGATGAGCACAAGCCTGAACCTCGTGTCTTCTTTCAGTCGGAACCCTCTTCGAGTGAATTCGCAGATTTAAAGGATGCAAAGGATTCCTGCTGCCCTCCTGCACAGGAGCGCGTTTTGCTCCGAAAGCACACTACCTTTCATGTTATAGCTTCTTCTCTATGTTAATCACTTTAAAGTTGCTGAATTATTCACCGTTCACACAATACATTTTCATTGCCTAGAGTTGGCAATCGAAAATGACTTACAGAAATAGGTCATCCCCATCCCATAGAAGAATTAACATACACTTCATGCGCTTCCCTCCCTGCCGGTTTCCATTTTTAAGCTCTGCTCCACGTGAGAATGGGCCAAATTTAAACCGTCTGCATTTTTCATGCTGCTCCATCACGCTAAACCCAGTCTTCACAATGTGCCCTGACTTTATATTTTTAATAAACCACACCCAGCAACAAAATTAATAGACTGACTTTTGCCTGGTATTCCCACAAAACATTGAACAAAGCTTTAATGATAATTGCAAAGGAACCCACGTTTTCCAAAGCCGCTACCTCAGCTTGAGAAAACTCCCTCCCGCCTGGATCCCAACCGTCACCCCCTCAGCTCCGAGGGTTTTGCAACTGCCTTGCAGGGGGGAGCAGGCTGTGGGTTTCTTTCCTTTCTTTTCTTTACCTACATACCTCCTTAATAAACAGATTTTAACATGACATTTAAAAAAAAAAAAAAGAAAAAAAGAGAGAATTTTTGCTGGCACATGTAATTTGCTGTTTTTACACATCTCCAAATTAAATTCAATTTGCTGGGGCCTGTTCCCCAGCAAGCTGTTAGCCATAATATGCCCAGGCTGCTGTCTATTGGGTCCACATCAATTTCTCCTCGCTGGGAAGCACAGAACGAGGGCCCTGTTCAAGCTTTCTGTTCCTGCGATGCTTCGCGCAGGCGGAGGTGGCACTTGCCAGCGTTTGATTACATGGAAATCATCCTGGTATCTCCAGCCTCCGGGAAATGGGATTCAACTAAGAAGACACAAGCGGCACATGAAACCAAAGTACAAAGCAGGAAATCTTTCCCATACCAGTGCTGTAACGGATGATAAAGAGCAGAATCGGGATCCAAGCGCAGCACGCAGCCGGGGAGCAAAGGGAGCCTGGTCTGGCGGGTGCAAAGGACATTGGGGGACGTCGGGGGACGCAGCCCTGGCATTGCCGAGGGCCCGGACAGCCTGTTCCGGGCTCCGACTCTGTTCCACAGCGGATCAAACGGACTCTCTGTGTGCCACTCACTGAGCAGCCCGTTGCGCAGCGCAGGGCATGCGGCGTGCTGCGCGCCGTGCCCACCGGAGCTGCCATGGAGGGGATTTACCCTCGGCAGACACTGTGCGGGGATGGCGGAGCAGGATTACGGACGGGCTGGACACTCGCTGCGTGCAGGGCAGCACCTGCAGCTCCTGGGCGGTTAACGAGCAGAAATAATGAGAAGAGGTCCATGAACCGTTGTCTGGGAATTCTAACGTCCAAATTCAACTCTATTCGCAATGGCAGTGGTAGAGCTTGGGGATGGCATTTTGGCCCAGCAGAATCTACTTTCCGAATCACTTTCACGAGACAACGATTCCCCTGGTAAAGCTCTGGAAGGTGCCCATCTCACTGCATCAAAAAACACGGGCCCTGTGGTCAATTTTGTTAAGCGCCAGGGACCCGCCTTAAGCCAGACGGACGTCATACGAGTTAACACCGGCTGCTTTCAGCGGGGTCCACTGACACAAGCCCGGCAGAGAATCCACCGCAAAACCGGTCCTTCAGGCGCGGGATCCCTTTGCAAAGGGATCCTGCTTGTTTGGGATTCACACCAAGTAAGAGAGGGGCTGATCATGGAATAAAACCTGCCCTGCCATATGCAGTGGATTAATTACCGCATCATTTTGCTCCCATAGCAGGTCAAAGCGATCATTACCTACTCAGGAAAACGAGTGCTAATAATAGTATTGCTCACAATCCTGTTCCTGCATTCAATTCAACCCAATTGTTCAGCTCAATAGCAAACAGCTTACACTAATTCCTACTAACTTTTAATACTTGTGTATTGAGAAATACAGAGTTCACACTGAAAGGGCACAAATTCTAATACACAGCGGGATTAACTCTTCATGCATTACACTTAATTATGTGCAGTCAGGTGGCACTTGATATTCCTTCTTCCTTAGCTAAACCCAACAACACACGTTAATGATTTCAGTGCACATATGCTGATGGAGCTAATTAGGACTCCTGGAGGGCTGAGCTCAACTTTTTCAGTGTTGTCTAAACTGAAAACAAAATGTTCCAGAAGCCATACTGCGCAGCACGGGCTCTGCGCAGACAGCTCGCTCCTGTGAATCTGCAACAACCCAATCATGTTTGCTGGGCAAAATGAAAATATCTCCAAAGATAAATAAAGAACACTCCATTTCCTGGGCTTTTAAAGTGTTTCACCGTTGACTCCAGTTTCAAGAGGATCAAACCGGGAACCAAACTGAAACCTCGGTTACATACTTCGAAAGGGATTATGCTAAAGGCGAAATAAAATAAAAGCTTAATTTAAAAATACAAGCAATAAACAAAATAAAATCCTCTATCCCTGCCTTGGTATTGAACGTGAGAAAGGCGCACTGCTCAATCAGGTTAGACATTAGCTGATCGTTAACCCAATCGTACCTTACCGTGCTGTTTCAACCCAAGAAGGCAGTTCTGGCGCGTTAGCTGGCCGTGCTGTGGTGTAAGCTTTAAGCTGTCTGATATAAGCCAAGCGACCCGAAGTCAGGCGAGGAAGAGGGTCAGGCCAGCACCTGAGACAAGGACTATGCCGAGACATGCCTGGGCATCTCAGCTGTTTGTCTGAGATCGCCCTGGGCCACCCAGCCCCAGCAGAGTGGCCAGCAGCCCCACGCGCAGGGTGGCCAGCGGCTGCACTGGCTCCTGGCCGCAGCCGGGGAACTGCCTGGGAAGGCAGGAGGATTTACCCATCTTCTCCCAGACTGTGCTTTCGGGCTGCTGAGCCTCAGCAAGCTCCGTGATGCCGGTCTGTGCACTGACATGTGGAAGGGAAAACTCGAGCTCGTGCCTTTCCTGGCACAGAGGTGGCCGTATAGGGATGAAACTTTTGTCCCACTCCTGTCTGTGCCCTCGAGGTGGGAGTGGGGACACAGAGGAAAGGCTGGACCACATCTCACTCTGGAGGCTGTGCTCCTACGTATCCTTTCCTCAGCGGCACCATGGGTGCCAAGTTGCCACCTGCTCGTTTCCCTCCACTTCTTCGCAGACAGGTATTTTTAACTCAGCTCAGTTCCCTGAACCAGTTCAGACAGCTTTCCCACAAATACCACAGGCTGCTCACGGAGATGATGGAGTCTCCATCCTTGGAGGTATTCAAAAGCCATCAGGACATGTCCTGGGCAACTGGCTCCAGGCAACCTTGCTTGAGCAGGGGGTTGGACCAGGTGACCTCTGGAGGTCTCTTCCAAACTCAACCAGTCCGTGATACTGTGGTCACCAACACAGAAAGCTAACGGGAAAGTACAGTGGGGATCACCACACAGATAAGTCATTGGACACGGGTTTAAGGAAACAGAGACTGAAACGACCGGCCTTCTGGCCATCTCCTGCTTCCACCACATCCCTACACAATTACTCTGTTTTAAGACCTGTTTTAAGACTCTGTGAAAACAAATACTGCAAACCATTACATTTGTATTGAGATGTTACTGATTAGAGGTACAAATCCAAACTCAGGGCTTTCTTCTGTCATTTCCAAAAAGAGTCACAATATTCAGCAATACATTACAAAAGTTTTTCTGTAACTTTTTTTTTTTAAATCACATCAATTTAATAAATAACATCTTTGTTCAGTCTGCTCATTACTGGTATTTTAGTACTATCTGACTTGTCAGAGCAAAAAAGAAATCGGAAGAGAATTACTAGCATCAGGAAAGCCTGAGTTTCAGGGTATTTTTCTTCGAACAGAATAACATTTTTAAACTACCGTCATCCCCTCTCCACTCAGAGAGGCTTGGTAAAGAGCCGCACAAGGGCCAGCCATCCTGTCCTGAATTACAGTGCCATTTTCCAAGCTTTTATGAACAACCGCAAGCCTAATGGAAGCTGACACCGGAGGAGCTCTGGGGAGAGGGCCCACCACCTCCAGAAGAACCGCTGCAGGAACATCACAGCGAGCATCGCTGTGTCGGGCCGGCGGCCGCAGCAACGTGGCGCTGGGGCAGAACCAGACACGTGTTTCCCAGCAGGAAACCCGCAGCTCTGCTTCTAACGAGCTTTGCCACACGCAGCGCCTGGCCTGAGCCTGCAGCAGGACAAAGCCAGGCACGGCGCAGGCGAGGACGCTCTGGTGGCAGCCGCGTGGCCTGAGGAGCCCGTGGGGACAAGCAGAGGGCAAGACGCACAGGAGGAGCAGAGGGGGGACCCCGCTCCCGCTGGAGGTGCCGAGGGCTGCGGCACGGCAGCTGGACGGTGGGCTGGACGGTGGCCACTGCTCCCACCCCCCAGTTCTGCAGGGGAGAGAAGAGAGCAGGCTGCTGTGCTCTTCTGAGGGGAGACCTTCTCGCTCCCTACAGCTCCCTGAAAGGAGGGGGTAGCCAGGGGGGGTCGGGCTCTTCTCCCAAGGAACAGGCCATGGGACAAGAGGAAACGGCCTCAAGTTGCGCCAGGGGATGCTTAGGACGGGTATTAGGAAAAATTTCTTCATGGAAAGGGTTGTCAAGCCTTGGAAGAGGCTGCCCAGGGCACTGGTGGAGTCACCAGCCCTGGAGGGATTTCAAAGCCGGGCAGACGTGGTGCTGAGGGACATGGGGCAGGGGTGGGTTTGTCAGTGTGAGGCTGATGGTTGAACTCGATGATCTGAAAGGTCCCTTCCAACCTCGGCAGTTCTGTGATTCTGTGATTCAGCCAGCCATGCCACCGCCTCCTTCGGGCAGCTCACCTGCTTTCCAGCACTTGTGCAAACAGGATTTTTCTTTTTTCCACAAAAATTTTATCACCTACAAAAAAGTCTCTTTTGATAGCACTTAAGAGAAAGAAAAAAAAAATAATCCTATTAACATGGCCTCTAATTCTGAAGTATAAATCCCAGAAGCCCTCCCACCAGCTGATGTATCCTATGGGACCTCAGTGAGATGACACATACCTGCTCAATGCCCGGGTGCTCCCCGTGGGTGGGTGTGTGGTGCTGCTGCCACCCCCTCCTTCGCACTCCCCCCCACGGCGGGGCAGGAGCATCCCCCGGCCCCAGCGCTGCGGGAGAGACGGGGACCCGCCGCAGCGCTGCCCCGCTGGCAGCCGACGGAGATCCCCCTCCATCGGCAAACACGGCCGCTATTTTTGGATCTCCCGACTCCCACTTCACATGTCAGCAAATCTACATCTCAAAAATACATCCACTCCTTCCCTCGCACGCACGGAGCGCTCTGGGCAGCCGGGAAGGAAATTGTGCTTACTCACTGCAGCACTCGGCTCGCCAGCTGCTAATGGCACGGCTTTAACCAGTGCAGAGGCTCCACCAGCCCGGGACGAGCGCCGGGGACACCCCGCATCTCCCCAGAAGGGGGTCACCACGGCCCTTCTTCTGCCCCGCATCTGCCGGCTGCAGACCTGGCTGATGGGATAGCGCCGAGCCTCCCCCCGAGCGGCAAACGCCAGTCGGGCTTCCCAAAAGATGGTGCCTCCTGCCAGTACAGAGGCATTTCCATCGTCTCCCACGCAGGCACAAAAAGAGCTGCAAAACCAAATCCTTTTAACAAGCAGCTCATTCGGAATTATTTCTACGTTGTTGTTAAAGGACTGATGGCAAACCCCCTAGGTCGGGCTCATTAGGTATTGCCCACAACGTGACTTCAGACTGCAGAAATTCATGCCTGTTAAGAAGACATCAGCCTTCTCTTGCTGAAAAACCTAAATTCTGTGTTTCTGTCACTTCTCAAAGCAGAGAATTCATGGCATGTGAAATCATCAGACGGAGTGACGACAGAATCATACACAAAAGGATTAGCCAGATCCTGATGTTAAAACTGTCCTCTCTTGCCTTCCCCATTCTCCTGCCCGTACTTTATTCCCCCTCTCCTGTTTTATTTCACTTAGAAATTCACGTTTCTTTCCTCCCACTCAAATACTGTAACAAACTGGTACTCAGCTCCTGCTGGAAACACACCGATCGAGATGCATTAATTCACGTAAAATCCTTTCCACTTTTCTACACCAGCAAGAGCAAGTTGGAAAAGATCATTTTGAAGTTTGAGACAAGTAACTGTGGTGTTCTTACAGAAACGGCTTTCTGTCACGGTAGGTGACGCTTATTTCCAACATGGCTGCAAAAAGAGCTAGTCAAACTATGCATTATGAAATTAGCCCCTTTCTTGACTAATGATTATTTCAGACTCAGCCCTGCTCACCACAGAGGCACTCACCCTGCCAGCGATGGCTGCTCTGGCACCGAACGTGCCCAGAGCTGCCGCGAGCGGAGCTCGGAGATCTGCAGGAGACGAATGCAGACCCCGGACAGTGCAAAAACATCTGCTTCCTAGAGAACGGAGTCTCGGTGTGGGTACTTCATGACGGAGACCTACCACATGGCAGGTATTACTCCATCTCCATTACAACCCTGCACATTTTAAGCTCTAGCAGAGCAATGAAGAGCTACTGCAGCACGGAACAGCCTCGGGTCTCCCTCCAGACCAGACTCCGGCAGACACCACGACCAGGGCACGTCTGCGGCCCGCGCAGCGCTGCCCGCGACAGCAGGAGCCATCACCCCTGCTTGGACGGGTAAAACCCAGCCTGGGTACTCCAGCGTCTCAGAACAAGTTCGGTATAATTAAATGTCCTGTGAATACCAGTCAGCTGGGAATACGGATGCTCTTAAAGCTCAGAATGTACATGTGATGATATATTATTACTTAATATGCATATAAATTTCAACATGAAAGTATCACTGGCTATTCTGAAACCATAACTCAAATAAATGTAAGGATGCCACTACATCTTGACTTATACCTCACACAGAATCACGGAATCATGGAATCACGGAATTTTCAGAGTTGGAAGGGACCTCTAGAGAACACCTAGTCCAACTCCCCTGCTAAAGCAGGATTGCCCAGAGCACATCACTCAGGACTGCATCCAGACGGGGCTTGAGAGTCTCCAGAGAAGGGGACTCCACACCCTCCCTGGGCAGCCTGTGCCAGTGCTCTGGCACCCTCACCGTAAAGAAGTTTTACCGTGTATTTGATCGGAACTTCCTCTGTTCCAGCTTGTGCCCGTTACCCCTTGTCCTGTCACTGGGAACCACTGACAAGAGCCTGGCTCCATCCTCCTTAAACCCACCCTTCAGATACTTGAAACCATTCATAAGGTCTCCCCTCAGCCTTCTCTTCTCCAGGCTAAAGAGTCCCAGCTCTCTCAGCCTTTCCTCATAAGGGAGATGCTCCAATCCCTCAGTCATCTTTGTTGCCCTACGCTGGACTCTCTCCAGTAGTTCCCTGTCTCTCTTGAACTGGGGAGCCCAGAACTGGACACAGTATTCCAGTTGTGGCCTCACCAGTGCAGAGTAGAGGGGGAGAATGACCTCCCTTGACCTGCTGGCCACACTCTTCCCTGTGCAGCCCAGAATTCCATTGGCCTTCTTGGCAACAAGGGCACATTGCTTGCTCATGGATAATTTACTGTCTACCAAGACCCCCAGATCCTTTTCTTCAGAACTGCTTTCCAGCAGGTCCACCCCTAACCTATATTGGTGCCTGACATTCTTCCTCCCCAGGTGCAGGACCCTGCACTTGTCCTTGTTGAACCTCATTAGGTTCTTCTCTGCCCAGCTCTCCAGCCTGTCTAGGTCACGCTGGATGGCAGCACGGCCCTCTGGGGTGTCAGCCACCCCACCCAGTTTGGTATCATCAGCGAACTTGCTGAGGATGCACTCTGTCCCCTCGTCCAGGTCGTTGATGAATATGTTAAACAATACTGGTCCAAGTATTGACCCCTGGGGGACACCACTGGTTACAGGCCTCCAACTCGACCCTGCTCCATTAATCACAACCCTCTGAGTCCTGTCACACAGCCAGCTCTCAATCCACCTCACTGTCCCCTCGTCTAGTCCACACTTCCTCAGTTTCCTAAGGAGGATGTTATGAGAGACAGTGTCAAAAGCCTTGCTGAAGTCAAGGTAGATGGCATCTGCTGCTCTGCCCTCATTCCAATCATAAAATCCCAGTATTCAGTACGGCTTTTCAGCCAAATAAATACTGGTGCAACTGGACCGTTGCTGAGGCCTGAGGCAATGTACCTGTCTACCAGTGGACATCTGTATATTCTTGATTAAAATTGATCCAACAAATCACAGTAAATAGAGTTTTGCAATTTTCTTCCCAGAGGGGAAAAAAAAAAGGAACTACTACTGTTGCAGAGCAAAGTGACCTTTGAATAAAGAACCTGAGGTCTACACGCTGCAGCTTGGTGTGTGAGTGCAGCGAGGCAACAGCTGTGTAAGTCTTGTGTCCACCATGGCCTGATCTGCAGAGGTTCCTGTGCCGCTCCACGCAGGGACGCAGCAAGGAGGGCTCTGCCCAGGCTGATCGTGCCCTGCAGCCCGCTGCCTTCAGGTGGTCTCTACTGAGTTTCTGACCGCAAGTTTTCAGCAGAGGTCATCTCACTCACACATTTCATATAAACTCTTAACTGGAGAACACCAGAAAGACCTCAAAGTGTAATTAATTTTCTACCACATGGCTAGCATTTGATGATTTTTCTCTACTTTCACCCTTTAATATGGCAGCACAACTGCATAGAGGTGGAAGAAGTCATTAACACAAAGTGTTACGACGCTCCCCCTGTGCCTCTGCACTGGGAACGGGAGCAGGGAGGTGTCTGTCCCCTGCACAGCCTGTACAGGGACGACCTGATCTCTAGGTACCCACCGTCCTGGTCTCAGGAGCACCTTTACATGGAAGACAGTGATGGAAACACAGGTAGGGTCTCGTCAGACCATTTTCAGCCCTTGGGAAGTGCTGTTCTCCGCAGGAGGGCTCAGACAAGACGTCCCATTCCTGCCCTCGCTGCCCACGGTTTATTTCTGCAGCTCCTCGGCAGAAACGGACCCAAATGGGGATGCTCCCATCCCCTCCCTGCGCTCTCCTCCCATCTTCCCACTTACCTACGAGATTTTCAGCCAACCCTTTCTCTTCCCCATTCAGAACGTGACACACACCAGAGGGTCTCATTACGACAGGAGGAAATTGAAAAATCCTCAGTGTCCAGAGAAATGCTGCCCCACGCGCTAGGACCCTGCTGGGGAGAGACCACCACCAGCAGCACGAGGCCGACAAAAGCGGAGCACACCTCTCCGCTCAGGACCTGAAAACAAGCCCGGTCACTGACTGGTGAAACCCGTGCTGACCCCTCTGTGCAGCAGTGCCACGTTGATGTATTTGGGTTTATCATCCAGGGTGCAGCACAAGGCGACGAGGAGAGCAGCGGCGGTGGCTGTCACGTCCCGCAGTGCAGCAGGACACTGCGAAGCCTGAAGCTCCGTACGCTGCCTCGACAGACCGCGTCTGCACATGAAGCAGGAGATGCCCAGGGTTGCCATGGCCAGGCTGGAGCACTGCCGGTGGCCACCACGTCCAGGGCAGAGGAGCCGTCCGCCACCATAGGACCAGGCACCGGCAGAGCTGTCACCCACCGGGACCCCCGCTCCCCCGGGGCAGCCCGGGAGCGGAGGGGAAACAGCAAGCTGAGAGGGGGATGTATTAGGCAAAAACCACCATTAGTGTAAGGATGACAAACAAGAGAAAATCGTGCCATCTGGAGCTGATGGGCTTCCTGGTTATATGTCACCGCAATTTATCTTCCAGATAATCTATCTGACGATGCACCGGATTTAAAGCAATTCCTCCTTAAATTAGGATGTTGTTCCTACATAGCAGCTACACACTAACAAACTCCATATTTTAATGCAAAAATATTCATGGAAACAAGCAAAGACTGTGCTGTGCTTCAGTGGCTGAAGGCCCCGTCCTGAAGCAGGCTGCCTGACTCTCATTATAAGCAAATCAGACTGATTAAACACACCAACACTGTAAATTAATGGATTTTCACCGCCACCCCAGCAGCCCCCTGAGCCCTGGTGACGGGAGGCAGGACCCCTGTTTGCCTGCTGGGAGAGCACACAGCACCACCACGCTGAGACTCACACTCAAAAATATCAAAAAAACCCAAACCCAGCACGTAACTGGTGCCAAAAGCACCCAAGCAGATATACCAAGCAATAAGCCCCTGGGAAGTGTCCTAAACAAAACCTTGAAATATACAGTCAAAGCACCAATGAAGTCCTGCTTTCCATGAAACTCGTGCAAATTCCCCCCAGGAACAAGGGGGTGTGTTTCACCCCTAAAAAGGACAATCTGAACACGCAGGTGGGGGCGACGCTGGGGGCCACTTCTACCATTGAGATCTCCCCCACCGAGGGAAGGTGACACGCTGCCCGGCCCCCTCACCAGTCCGTACCGCTGCCCCAGAGCCCTCCTCCGTCTCCTTCTGCTCCAACTTGTGTCCCTGCGGCCGGACCAGTCCTCTGTTGTGCATCTCATGCACCCACTGCACTATGAACAGCACTGAGAATAGGGTATTTAGACTATTCCTTAATTATCGAATTCAAAAAAAATTCTGATAAACGATAGTCAATTGAATAAAATCAAAACCTTTCCCTTCTTTCAGCCTCTGTTTTCATACCTGACATCTTGAGCACTTTCCAGTTAGATTTAATGAATGGAAAGTGTTCTCTCCTTATTCCCTAAAGGCAAATACTACTTTCCTGCCTCCTGAGGAAAAAAAAATTGCTCAAAATCTGCTTCCTTTTGATTAAGAAATAGTGAAAGACTAGATGTTTCCTAAATTAGCTTAACAGTATCAAGGACATATATATCACCATATAATGGAGAATATATACGTGTGTATATATATATTTTCACACCATAATTGATGACTGGAAGGAAAGAATACATTGTCAGAGGAGGGGTCAAGTGTCCTGCTGGTGCTGTGAATGGCGTGCCACTGTCTGACAGAGCCGATCTATTACTTACTGGAAAAGCTGGGGGAACACAACCTGGTTTGTCCCTTCCAGCTTTAAAAGCATCGTCTTACCCCTGCCTCATCTCAGCACAAAGACAGCCGTGGGCCATGGGGAAAAGAATGTGGGGAAAAAAAGTTCTGCATTTCCAAAAATTCCATATTTTTCCTTGCCTTTTACCTCCTCTTAGTGTGCTGCTTTTCCATGAGGTATTTTAAGACGTTAGCTCCCCAGCTAGTACCGCACTTATCCAAGCACCGAATGAAACCTGTCAGGCGACTTGCGCTGGTAATCACAACAAGCCATGAAAATCTGAATGAATCGTGCTTTTCCCCTTCTCTTCATCACTCACTATGCTTTACCATTCACGATCCATCTGCATAATTAAAAATTTCAAAAAAAAGTGAGAAGAAATTCTAAAAGAGACAGAAACATTATATTAAATCAGATTTTGGTGTCAGCATTCCTCTGCACACAGGAGGAAGTTATTGCCGTGAATGTTTTCTCCCCTTTTAGGATAAGACAAAACCCTCGGCACATAAATGTGCAGTCTGTTTGGTAATGCTGGAATCGCAGGCATTTGCACTTGGATGCACATCTGCCCAGCCAGGTCTGCCTCATCCGCACCAGAGACGTACAGATGTCACCCAGCATCCCAGCAAAGCAACATTTAAGCCTTTTTTTTTTTTTTTAAACAATACGGATGCCTCAGCTACCTGCTTGGAATTGATATAAAGCATCTCTAAGGGTAACAGAACTAAGCACTGCCACTGAATCATCTCCAGACAGCACACTCTCCCCAAAAAGGCACTTCTCAGCCACTTTAAGTACAGGAAGCCATACACGTAGGCATTTTTTTTTTCTTTTTAAAACTGCGGTGTTAATTGCTGGCTGACTTCGCTGGGCTGCCGTCAGAGCGGGGGAGCCGAGACGCAGCCGGAGGGATGCAGCACCCGGCGGACGCCCCCCAGCCGCTCCTCGGCATTTCCCCCCCGCGGGCGCCCTGCACACCCGCTCACTCGTAGAGAAGGGTTGGCACAGACTCTGCACCCACACGTGCACCCAAAAACCCAAGTGCTCTCCAAGTTCCTGGGGACTCGTGGTTAGAAGCTTTATGCAGCTCTGTATCTGCCCGTTTGTTGGGTCTTTTTAATAAGTATGTAATTTACAATATTGTACAAAATATGGAATAAATACCACTTGTCACTATCCAATACTACAAATTCCCCTAAGCCTGTAATTACTTACAAAAGCCTTTTACTACTGTACAGATCTCCCACAGATTTCTCCCTAAGAAAGACTGTCATCTGAGCAGACAAAAATTTACTACAACTTATTTATCCCTCCAGTTTGATCTATCCCAAGGACGAGGAGAAGAGAAGAAATATACGCTACTTACGTTGACTCAAAGTCCTCAAGAAGTTCAAGACAAGACTGCGTGGCTGTGCAGCTCTCGGCTCCACGCCGCGCACCGATGCCTTGCCGATACACGCGGTCCCCTCCAGCAATGTGCTCTGGAGATGCCGGAAGCTGACGACGGAGGAAGGGATGGAAATGGTACGGCTAAGAGGTGGGGGTCAGTCTCTTCTCCCAAGGAACAGGTAATAAGACAAGAGGAAACAGCCTCAAATTGCACCAGGGGAGGTTTAGATTGGATATTAGGAAAAATTTCTCACCAAAAGGGTTGTCAAGGCTTGGAAGAGGCTGCCCAGGGCAGTGGTGGAGTCGCCATCCCTGGAGGGATTTCAAAGCCGGGCAGACGTGGTGCCGAGGGACATGGGGCAGTGGTGGGTTTGGCAGTGTGAGGCTGATGGTTGGACTTGATGATCTGAAAGGTCCCTTCCAACTGGGCAATTCTGTGATTCTATGATTCTAATTTGGGCTTTTCTCCCCGCGGAGCAGCGCAAGTGAAAAATGGGCAATGGCACCCGTGCCAGGCACAAGCCCCCAGCCGCTCCCCGTCCCCTCCTGCCCAAGCCCCCGGGACGCCCGCCCAGCCCCGTCCTGCCCAGCCTGTCCCCCAGGGCCACAAGGGTCCCCGAGTGCCCACACCAAACACGCCCTATGGCGTCGGGGAATATCAGCTTTGGTGGTCCAGTCAATGGTTGTCTAAATACGCAATGTACACTTTCCAACGTTAGCGTCCAACAAGGTTTGCAAAGCATAGGCTGCATCAGTTGCCATCCCTGGAGGTATTTAAAAGCCAGGTAGACAGAGTGCTTAGAGATATGGGTTAGTGGTGGTTTTGTCAGAGTTGGGTTGATGGTTGGACTCAATGATCTGAAAGGTCCCTTCCAACCGAGGCAATTCTATGATTCTATGATTCTATGATCAGGGGATGGTGAATGCTTTTCCAGCCATGAAAATCCACCTCCTGCACGCCGACAAACGCAGAGCTGCGGGATGCAATGGCAAGGTAGCACTGCTTGCTTCTTGTAACAGGCTCGAGTTTGTATCTTTAAACATAAAGGTGTTTTTTCATGTCTTTTGGGCAAGAAGTACTCAAAATGCATTAATGTCTTCCTCTATTAACAAAGAAACTATGGCAACACACACATAGTTGCCAAGAGAATTACTGAAACAAGGTTTAACAGTTAATAAGCAGCCAGATGATGTCAGACTCATCTATTAAGACCAGTTTATATCTGCCTATTAGAACTTAATGTCCCAGAAAGTTGGGTTGGCCAGGATTAAACAGTCTTCCAATTACCAGTAATAAAACAAATTTTCTAAAGAACAGGGTAGAGTTACCCAAAATGTGGCCAGACCATGCCCTTATTTCATAGCACAACTATTAACACTCCTTTTGTTACGGAGCAATTTTCTAGATGTCAGAGATGTGAATCAAAATTTAATGTGATGTGTGTGTTATAAAAACGGAAATTGCAGAAGTTGCTCCCGGAACACCTGTTTGCCAGGCAGCCTGCACCACACGTGGAGGACATCAAAGACTTTGCTGAATTCGTATTTGTGCCAATGCATTTCTGAAGTGTGCGGAAACTATTTTTCTTTTTTTTAACTGAGGTGATCAAGAATTCTCTAAGAAACAACCTTCAGTGAAAATTACTTTCTAAAACACGGTAACAATGATTTTAAGAAAAAGCATGAAGTTGGCAGATATACTTGTAGAGTGTTTTGTTTTCTTAGCTGGGCGCATTCACCACGAGGAGACCCTGTGATGCTCACAGCTCCGCACGGCAGAGAGGGGGGACCACATCCAGCAATACCATTAATCGCAAATCAGGAGTCATTAGGGACTGCTGGTTACGCCGTCTCCCCAGTGCGAAGGGAAACCCACTGACACGGCGAGCCTGTAATCCAGCACTACGGAGGACCTGGAGACGTGAAGCAACATACGTCTCACCGTCAACTTAATCCAGCCGCTTTGGCCAGCAACACCTCAAAAACAGTGAAGAAAAATAATGCTTGTATGGAAAGAATGTGGCAGACATTAGCCACTAAATAACTGAAAAAATATGAACACGTTACCAGTCAATGCGAGCACAAATAATGCCATAAATCTGTGTCAGTGAGACACTGAGTCTCTATTACCCAGGTATCAAAGTAATGATTATTGGAGTTTCGAAATCAGACAAGGTTTCTACTAAGCTAAGAGTTTTGCAAATGCAGTAAGGGACGACCCTCGCGCTTAAATAGCTGGGTTCTGGTTAGGCAGGATAGAAGAACACCCCGGGTCTAGATAAAGCAAAATGGAGATGACAAGGGCCAAGGCTTCGGAGCAAGTCCGGAGCCAACCCAGGAGCGGCCGTTACGCCATGGCTTCCTCGTCTTGGCGGGCATGGCTCCGCTCTAGCAGGTCGGCACCGCACTCTCCGGAGATCCCCCTGCTCCCCGGATGGACAACCAGACTTTACTGAAGGACTGTGAGATCAACTAATGTTTCCAAGAAACTCACTTTCTCAGCTCGAGACCCCAGCAAGCTCTATGGAAGGAGAAGCCAGGCTTTGAGCAGGTTTCCAGCTGCGCGGGTGAGTTTTCCACCCAGGAGATTTCCCAGGATGACGGAGCATCGCCTAGAAGCCAGCTGCCGTCCCAGGCTTCCAGAGCAGCAGCACTGCTGCCTCCCCAGGAAGCTGTCCCACAGCCGGCCGGCCATGCCGGTGGGAAGTCTTCCACAACTTCCACAACCACTGTTTCCTTCCCGTTTATTAAATCAGCTATCGCTTGTTCTGCTGTCGATGGGGATGGAGAAAAAGGTGTCCCCTCCCTCCCCCTGGCACTGTCCTCCTGTCCCAGACCCAAGGCTGAGTCCCTCACCCACCCTTCATGTGCGGGAGGTCCTGCTTGCTGGCAGTGGTCCCCTCCAGCCCCTCCCCAGGTAGACGCCATGCCCTGGGGAGCAGAGCCGAGCGCACCCAGCCAAGGCTTCACTACTCATCAAGCCCCAACCAGTTCCAGGCACAACTTCTTTCCCTGCAGAGCTGCTCTCTATCCAATTTCTTCCAAATCACTCATCACTCCACCGCTGCCGTCATCACCGGAGACACCACATCTGCGTGAGGATCCCATCAGACTACCTGACACTTCCCTTTGTCTCTGGCATGCTCTATTCTTAGCAGCTCTCAGCTCACTGATCCTTTAAATCATCTCATCTTTGACCTACTCCATCTTCCACTACTTTCTTTCATTTTAGTCTCCAGTGCTGCTTCCCCAGAAATCAATCATAAAACTCTGAATACTTTTAGAGGGAAAGATGGGACGTTATCTCTGGACTATTTCTAGCTCTCTCTTGATTACATCTGACTCCGCTCCCCTTGCGCTCAATGCAAAATTAAAGTCCTCTGGCAACAAACCCCTCCTCCACTTCTTAAAGCTTTTTGTGCCATCCATTTCTAACCATGTCGCAAGCCAGAAACCACCGTTCAGCATCCAAACTTCAGCCCAGCCAACAGCTGCTGCCAGGTAGGTCAGAGCCAGCCAAGGAGACGCCAAGGGGAGCAAGCGCCGGTGTCCCCGACGTCCCCTGGGACCAGCCATGGCCTCGGGGGCGGCCATCGGGAGCAGGGCCAGCACCTGACACCCGCCCTGAGCCCAGCCGCACTCCCGAGACGGTTCCGCCTGAATTTGCCCGATTTCAACGCATCTGGTAACTTCTCACTCCGACACCAGTAGCCAGAGCAGAGGGGTGTACAAGGGGTGCCTGCCGCCGGTGGATCGGCGAGCACGCAGGAGAGGGCACCGCGAGCCGTGGCCATGGCAGAACTGACGGCACACGCAGCCATGGGAGACCAGGACAGACTTCATGCCCTGCATGGCAGCCCTGCTGCTTCAGGGACATCAAGGGCATGATTTCGTGGAATGTCGTCTCACGTGTCAGCATCTGCTCCAAAAAGAAAAACATTAAACACCTTTAAAAACTCAGCTCTTCATGTGAACATCACAGGAGAGATATGGAAACGTTCTCTTCTCTATGAAGTGAACAGCTTAATAACACAGAACAGATGGACCGTATTTGGATCTATCATAAATATAATATTCACCATTTGGAATAAAACGAGCAGTGCAGCTGTCCATTGTCTCCACTTGGAGGGCTTTTTTGTTCGTTAAATACGCCGAAACCAAGCGGCTGTGGAAGGAGAGCAGAAGATGACGGCACATCAACAAGGAGGGGGTGACTGAGAACAGCTTTGCAAGGGCCTCACGCCGTTCATGCACACGGAAATCCAAACCTGGCCCTGCGAACCCTCCGGAGCAAAGGCATTGTCTCTGGTGGGCAGCCCCACTGGGAGGAGGAGTAGGACTGTTCACCCAATTCCCTGTTCAAAGAAAGGGCTGGAGTTCAGGAAGGGTTGTTTTTCCTGTATGTATTTTGCTATACAAACCCCACAACAGCTACAAAAATAAGCAATAATTAAATTGCAACCTAATCTGTTGTCTTTATCTATGACAAATTACGAATTAATGTATTATGGACACTCATTAAATTCAGAGGGCCGCTCAATAAAATATATCAATATTCATAACTCCCCGATCCAATGCCCACATAATTTAATAATAACAGCCTTGCATGACTTCAGCGAGGCCAGCAGCAGGCTGCGCCTGGTGGAATCGGGTCCTGTTGGGAGTAGGCGCAGAAAGGAGTATAAATCTAAACTAGGGATGAGATGACTCAGACAAGACCGTTAGGATGAGGCAGACGATAAAAATACCCGAAAGACGTAAGGCAGATTTTAAAAACACTCATTTGGTTCTAAACCCCCAAGGCTGGGCCGTTTTTTCTTGCTTGTTGCCCAGCCAAACGCTGGGACAAGATGTGGAGGAGGTCAGGGGCGAGCGATGGAGCGGCCGGCAGGGACCCGAACCCACCCAGTTCCCGCGCCCGGGGGCTCCTCACACCAGCCCCCCCAGCCAGGGGCTGCCGGCGCCCGCAGGAGGAGACGGCGCCGCGGCTGGGCCCCCTCCCTCCGCTCCGTATCCTCCCACCGCCACGCTCGTCCCACCCCTCGGGGGACACGGCTGGCCTCAGGGCCCACAGGAAAACGCTGGGAAATTTCCCGAGCAGCAGGGGAAGAGCAGGCAGGGCAGGGAAGGGCCCGGCGCGCCGGTGCCTGCCACGAGCACCCACGGGTTCATCCCGGCTGGGAAGGCGTCGCTGCGGCTCCATCCGCGGCCATGGCTCCTCCGCAGCAAACGCGTGCAGAAAGCCAACGTGAACCTTCTCCACTTTCCAAATTAAATCCCCCCAAGGATGGACACTGATTTCTTTTAGGCTTCAGCTCTGGAGCAGAATAAGCTATTTTCATCTTATTATTTAAAAAGGCAAATTTTCGTTAGGAAACTGGAGATTTGCCTCTTTCAGAAGGAAGGATTTTCTCTCTGTAATTGCCATTAACTAATGGACGCTCATTTAATTAAAGACTCTCTGTAATTTGACGAGAATCTCTAGAAGTAATTACTCCCTCGAATTACGTCCTCAAGAGTTTTTCTGACAAGATGTAGTTGAGAGAGCGACCTTCAGCAGGCCGGGGATTTCACAGAGTCCGGCAGGGCAAGGGCTGCTCCCTCTGTGTGTGAAACACGGTCAGGGGGCTGTTGAGCCCCCCTTAATCACCCTGGAGTCCCAAAGTATTTTTCAGAAAGAAATTCAAACCCTTGGCTTAATTCGTCCTCATCTCTGTCAACGGCCCGACTGAGCAAGGGGAAATGGAAACTGTCACCCAAGGGCTTTTGAAAATCCTGTTCTTAATTAGTGGCGTGTCAAACGTGTGCTCCACATTTCAACGGTATTTTGAAAGACACGTACATTGTAAGTGATTCCTTGTTAACTAATTATGAAATGCAAAGTCATTGCCAATTTACCATCGCAAGACAATGTTACAGCTGCTTTCATATCGACACAATAGGCTCAGACTTTAAAACAGATCCTTCACAGGCAGTAAGCGATTAGCAGGAAAATCAGGCCCTTCTCGTGGTAAGTGACAACTGAAGATACCCGCTGTTTTGAACAGAGAACTCGCGCCGAGGCTTAAATATTGTATCCCTGCTACACTATCTGAAGCTGCTAACTTGAAATAAATGAAGACACAGAAGTGGTTTTCTCTCTTTCTTTTCTTATCTTTCAGTTTCCTGAGCTCACTTCCCAGAGGTTCACCCCGTCGCTCCCAGTGACGTCTCTGCGCAGCATCTGCCGCCTCCTCGCACGCAGGCTGCAACACATCAGCAGGAGCAAACACACGCCGCAAGTTCAGCTCCAGCTGACTTCGGCTGCAGTGCCTAGGCTTCAGCGCGACAGTGTGTCTTTAATAACCGTATCTCACATTAGCAGAACATCTTTGTTTACGCCAAACATACCACATAACATTCAGCAGTATACGAGGAAGAAGGATCGTAATTAAATCTGTACTGTAATTGTCAAAACAAACAAGCAACATTTATTTTGCTCATTTGCTGATATAGATTTGCAGCGGAAACAGCGGAGCGACCGTGTTGGGTGGTGGATGGCGGCGGATGGACGAGGAGGCTGGGGACGGCGGGGGGCCGGGACGCGGGCGGGCAGGCGGGCGCTGGCGGTGCCGTGGCAGGGGAGCGGGCTGCCCGCGCACTCGAGGACACACCGCATTACGCCAGCAATGGAGGAGCCCCAGCATGGAGACGCAGGTGGTTACAACCAGAAAACACAGGGAGAACAACAGAGCAACCCCCCCACACGCCCTCGCTCCAGTCCCTGAAAGAGCTTTCCTCTTACTTGCTTTTTAATTAACTGCCCCTAATTAGCATCACCCAAGCAGCCTCAGCAGAGTGCCTCTCCGTGGCTTTTCGTTACCCTCCAAATGCAATGCGTTTTAATTACGGGCTGGTCCTGGACGGGCCAGCAGGTCTGCGCATCCCCGGCACCAAACCCACCCCCACGGTGCTGGCCCACAGCGAGACACCACAGCCACCGCGGCAATGTGGCCACCAGACACAGACAGGGAGCAAAAACCGGGGATTTGTGTGTGCTGCCCTGTACGGGACACGCTGATTCCCATACCACCACCTACGGCAACGCGAACGGCACAGGTGGGACATGAGGAGCCCGCGGGTTCGGTGTCTGGTGGCCAGCCACCGCCGCACTGGGAAAGAGCCTCGGCGTCAGGGGGACTAACAGAGAGGGATGAATTTAAAATAATATCAAGTGGTAAGTCTAAAAGAAACAGAATCTCCAGAGAGCAGAAGAACTAGGTACCATTTTCCCGTTCCTTCCCCCAGTTTATTTCCCCAGTTTGCCGCGGACCAGTGGCGCACCCCGCTCTGCGCCCGCACTGACACCCGCCGCGCTGCGGCGCGGGGAGCACAAGCCCGACACAGGGCATGGCCCGTCCGGGGAGCCCCAAGCCCAGGGCAGCGGGCGCTTCCTGCATGGGCTAATGAGTGACTCCGGGGATCCCCCCTCACCCCTCAAACTGACCGACCGAAACACCCGGACACTCGCACACCTACCCAGAGGGAAACTTTGTGCCCCAAAGGGGCGCTCGCGACCGAGGACAAACCGACACGGTCTGAACAAAGGGCTCATCCTGCAGAGCGTGGCTGCGGGACGGTGCTGGTACCACCTGGGCAAACAGTTCTGGGTGGTCAGAGTCAAAAAAACCAATTAGAGTTCATCTGTGGTGCATCCCCACCTCCTGATGTATAAATCATCCTCTGAAGCCCTTGCAGGAAGGAGTTTATGGCTCCGGGACGCTTACTTGACAATACTCTAAAGGCTCTGCTTGTGCTCAAAGCCTATCCAACGTAGTTGTATCAAGACCTACTTTTGCAATAAACCTCATGCAAAATTTGCAACACGTTAGTACACAAAGAACTTGCAAGCACTGGGGCTTCCACAAAAGGCTTAGAAAAGAAGCTCAGGGAGCTGAGTTTCCACTTCTGTTAGACACGGGAAATCTGATCGTGGCTCTGTTGGAGCAACCCCGACTGCACTCCCAACAGCGGGGCCGTATGAGGAGCACCAGAGTAAGACAGGCTGGAGGGTATCCGAGGGCCAGAAGGAGACGTTGTCCAGATAGGTTACATCCATATCCTACTCAGAAGAATCACATTTTTTTTCAAAGCTGCCTTATATTTATGATCATGTAAGCAATGGCACTGGAACAGGTTGCCCAGAGAAGCTGCGGATGCCAGGATTTTACTTAAAAATCAGAGTCCAATCACAGCGCACAGAGAAGTAACGTGTGAAGTGGAAAAGCCGTATATGCAGGTGACTTTCCAGGCTGGAGTAATTAACCAAAAAGAGGAATAAAAAAGAGTGCCCAGGCAGACGGGTACGGCCGCAACTGGCCTGTTCCCTGCATCACTCCCTGCCGTAAATGTCAATTTATTCTTGCTATTTTTCTTTATGCTCTGTGACATTAACAGAGTAAATTTAGAAACAACAGACTATTTCTTTATATAGCAACAGCCAACCTGTGGAAAGCAGTGCCCTGAGACTGCAGCAGAACAGATTCTCCAGTCTTTTTTTTTTTTAAGGGTTGTCAGGTTGTATTACCACTAAGACGCTGATGAGCTAAGAGAGCAATAGGGACGCTCACACTCCTTTGCCGAGACACAGACTGAAGGGCAGGAGATGCTCCTGCCTGGCTCCCTCGTGAGCTGCCGGTACGACCACGCGCGGAGACGGGGCGTTTGGATGGCTCAGCGCTCAGAGTAGGAACCACATGGAAAGCTAAGGAGTGATGCTATCTGGTTAAGAAAAATGAGGAAAAAAAAAATGTTTCGGTAGCTTTTTACAAGACGGAAAGAGTTCTGATGGGGAGACAAAGCGCTGGTGCCACCTGACCCGGGAGGGAATGGTGCAGGGCGTCCCACCGCCAGCTCCTGCGCTCCTCCAGCACCATCCGCAGCAGCCTGGGGGCCCTGACCAGACCTGCTGGTTGCTATGGAAATACAGATAATAACGAGCAGCACGAGTAATTGTAGAGATGCACGAGTTGCTAACTGAAACCCAATGCACTTTATCGTGCTGTAGCAGCATCCCAACTCCTGACGTGCAATCACACAAATGCATCTGCGAGGGATGGAGCCATTTTGGAGAAGGAACAAAACCTATGCTTTGTATTAAAAAAATCAGAGAAATGGCTTACAAAATATTCAAAGTAGACAGGCCACTGCTAATCTTAGTACCGTATCACTTGGAAAGGCCCTGACATCACATTTGGAAGATTTTAAACATTAATTAATAGGAAAATTAGCAACATTAATAATTAACAATGCTTTTCCAAGAAAGAGTGAGCCACATTAAACCCAGTAACCGTCGGTAATTGAAGTCCTCAGACTCGGCATATTTTTCCTGTGTACCTAAAGAAAGCAACAAAGGCTGCTCAAAGCAGGAAAGAAAAGGAGGTACCTACTTCTTGTTTAACTTCATGTTTTATGCAGAAACAAATGCCGAGGTATTGTGAAAAAATTATTAGGCTCGGAACAGCAGCTGGCGAGTGATTGCTCATACACCAGCAGGAAAAGTCCCTGTATTTTCAGGATAAATAGCCCCGCTGCTGTTAGTGCGGTGGGAGCTGATGCTCCCCGAGAGTGGCGTGCTCTGCGCACGCGAGGCCGGGGGGGAGCAGAGCCCCCGGCTCCCCACGCTCCGGACGGGGTGGCCCAGCCTCCAGCCCTGCACCCCGGCACAGCTCCCGCAGGCGGGTGATGTCAGCCCCGGAGAGGTCCCCGCTCTCCTCCTGCCCCCCTGCACCACTGGGCACTGCGGGCCACGAGCCCCCGGGACACGCTCTCCGCTGCGGTGATGCACCTCCATCCACCTCCTCCGCCAGAACAGCATCTCCCCTGCTACCCCGCACGTCTACTTAACCAACGCTTCCTTCCTGCGGGAACTGCCTCTCCGCACAGTTCTCCCCAGTTTCACCGCAGGCTTCCACGGCTTTTCTCTAACACAGCTACAGTAGTAAAGTTGTACTGGTGGCTCCTCACTCACCCTTCAGGTCTTTCATCCCATACTCCCTCGTTTGCACACCCGCTATGAAACTCCCAATGAGGGCACAGAGCATTCAGGTTTCAAGTGAGAACTTAAAATGGCTGGAACAAGACAGAATTCAGCATTACCTTTTTTTTTTTTTATTACAAGAGAGCCTGTAAGAGGTCTGAGACAGAAGAAAATGGATCTTTGGGGAAACAACCATCATTATTCTACTCAGTATCACATATTCTATCATTTATTTCATGTTCCCTGATTATCATTGCTTTTTCCAAATAAATCCAGAAACATTAGAGCTTCCTGCGGACTCAGTGTGCGACCGCCCTGAAACAAAAACTCTTTGTAACGAGGCTTCAAGAATATTTTCTACGATCAGCTGCTTCTGGTTTTTAATCAAAAGAGGCTTTTACTACTTGCCACACCAGCAAATTCACTGTGGGACATGAAAGACAGTCTTGTTCCTCCTGCGATTCCTCTGTGGCTGGTAACGACTATCAGAACATGGCGGAAATAAACCAAAACGAGCTGTTTATCCATCGGCCAGAGCAGTCTGTGCACTTTTCTGTGGCAGTACCAAATCTCTAGGGTTAAGCGCAGAAAGCATTCGGCTTTCCCGTGAAGGTAAGCGGGCACTGACGCAGCAGCAGCTCAGTTCACAGATACACTTCCATCGTCGCTTATCACCTGGGGGTGGCTAAGCAGCGTTTCACCCGCACGAGCTGCAATGAAGGATACGCTTTAAAATGAAATGCAGGTTTTTTGCTTTTTAATACTGTAAGTCCAGTACCGCTGCATATACCACAATTACAGCCTTTAAGGGTGGTCTCTGGTACGGCATTTCATTCCACTTGAGTACCATAAAGAAAATTGAAAAGAAAATTTAAAATCTCATGAAAAAGGGCTGGAGTTGTCAGCTACATTCATTTCTTGGCAACTGGATGGATTAGCACCATGGAAATGCAGTTGGTGTCTGGTTTGGGGCTGGGTTTTTCTTAACGTACGCATATTAATGAATGCACTGGCATCAGCCGTGAATTTCTCCGTGGCACGGGAGCAGAGGGTGACCTCGGCACGGCCGCCCTGGCTGCCGCAGCCCCAGCGGCGTCACCCACAACATGCCCTCGGGGCGGGGGCCCAAAGGAGCTCCCTCAACAGACAGCTTCAGAGGAGGGCGCGCTCTGAACGGCAACAATAAACGGGCTTTTCTTCTTCAGCGGGCAGGCAACTATATATATATTTAAAAGTTAGCGACTCCTTTACTTACATACATTGTGATGTGAGCAGTGTGCGGTATCTGCGTGTGTTTGCACCGTACTCGGAGTTAATTCGTACATTCCCAGTTGAGATAGCTTTCCCCACGACAGCCCTGTCAACACAGCGATGATGACTTGAAAACAAATTCTGGATTTTCTTCCCCAGAGCTGCCACCGGTGGGGTTTGCACCGCACGTGGCTCCAGGGCGCTATTTTAGGCGCACGGTCCTATCTTTGTTCCGGAGGCTCACCAGCAGCAGACACTCCCAAAATACCTCCCGCTGGGATCTGTGGAGGTGCCGCTCATCAGAGCTGCCGCAGCATCTCACTGCCTCTGGGAAACGCTGCTCCTCAGCTGACCTACACTTTTTTGACAAATGAAGCTGAAGAGGGGACACGCACCGTGGCCCAGCAGCGCTGGCGGCTCTCCGAAGGTTTGGAAGGGACCCAAACCACGTGAGCAGGCTCCTGCACCAACCCCGCCACCAGCCCGGCATGGCACCAGGAACCGTCGGCTCCGAGGCTGGCAAACGCCAGGACCCGGGAGGACAAAGCACATTCCTGAGGCCGGGGGGTTCAGCCTCCCAGCGACTGCTGGTGTCCCCCCGCACCTTCTGTGTTCTGCACACACCAAGTCAGGCAAGGTATTCCACCAGCTCTGGCCATGGAAGTGTCTCCTTTTTGCAAGGAAGGAAAAATTGGGATCTGCCAAGACAGTATAAACGCATGGCTGTTAGTCACACACACTTGTGTATACATGTGTAGACACGTCTGGAAAGGAAAAGAAAGAGCCACAAGAGATTCATGAATACTTGAAGATATTTTTGCCGGGGAGGCTTGACCCCAGGTAGGAGCAGTGATCCCCTTTGGTTCTCGCTGAAGTCAACAGCAAATCTGCTCTTTATTTTAAGGTGTCAGAACAGATTCACTCGGTGGACAGACCACACTGACGCCTCCGAGCGTGCCGAGCATTGCGGGCACCGAGCCTGCCCTGCCGGTACCTGCAGCAGCGCGGGATGGATGACCACAACCACTCAGCATCCTTTTCAACTCCACCACGGGAGAGCAGGCCCGAATTCACAGAGAGCAGGCATGTCCATCAGATTTCACCAACTTTAACCTCGTTGGGGAAAGCAGCCACCCTATTTCTGTGACAAGAAATTGTCTTGAATCCTGTGCGCGGCATGGCACGGCACGGCAGCTCGGGCACCCCCCCCAGCACTGACAGCGTGGGGGGCCTGAGCACATCCCCCAGGGCTCCGCATTCGCTCGGCGTCCCAGCGCCCACTCCCGACACACCGGGCTCCGGGGACACCCACCTGCCAGCGCTGGTCTGCCCCTGGGAATAAATCCCCCTCCAGCCTTGGTGGGAGAGCACGAGCAGAGCCGGCACCTGAGAACTCCCGCTTTTCCGCAGGGAGGAGGAGGACAGACAGAGGAGCGGGCGAGGCAGGGGGACCTGTGGATTTTTCTATGCCAAACCAAGGCCAGAGGAAACACTAACTAAAATTATTTCCAAACAATTATTATTGAGGGGCAATCAGCGACTGAATTGTTTGTTGACACTACTCAACATTTTGATAAACAGAAGCAATTCGTTCTAGTTAAAAGAATCCTGTTATTTTTTAAGTAATTTCACACATCGATCTTTACATCAGAAAGCCATGTAGAAGAATATACAACATGCTGAAAATATTCATTAATCAATCCCTAAGTTCACCTCGTCGCAACTGTGCTTGTTGTGACACCTGCTTGCAGTTTTCCCGCTGTGGCATTTAACGTGCAATAAAAACCAGTGGAACAAAGCGAGCGGTGGCCGCAAGTGCCCCAGCACCCTGCACTCGCCCCGCGCTGCTCGCACCGCACCACAGATGACGACAGAGCTTTTCTGCTCTCCCTGGTTTTTAAGGCATTATCACAATGGGGGGCATTATCTACCCCAAATCCCCGGTACGTTGGTGTCCTGGCCGTAGCTGACAACTTAAGGCAGCTTCCAGACTGGCAGTGGGTGTAAGTCACGCATTAGCCGCAGCCAGGAGAGCCGTGGCCAGCCGGGGTGGCCGAGCAGAGCAGCGCGGCACGGCCGCAGCACCCCGGCGTGAGCATGGCTCTGCCCGTCAGCTCCACCCGGAACACCCACCCGTGCCACCCTACAGCCGAGCCTGAACCTCAGGACTCTCGAGCTACTCCCCAAATCCCGGTACCACGCCGACAGGCAGCGCTTGTGCTGGAGGGGCCAGCCAAACTGGGCGAGAAAACCCGAGTCAGCGCCTGCTCCCGGTTACTGCCCACCGCGTGCTGCTTTATCTGCGGCTCTCCCACCACACGGGTTCATTTCTTCAACAGGCGACATGTGCCGTTTGGGGAACTGGAAGCATTGTGCGGAGCTCATAGCAACAGCTCAAACCCACGCTGACTTTCCCGGTAGTGTTTATTACTGGTTAAAGGTGCAACGATGTATGAAAGTAAACGAAAACATGTCAAGGTCAGACACAGGAGGTATTGGAGTCGCCGAGCCCTGGACACTGTTGGAAAGACTGGACAGTCCACCCGAGCAGGGGTGACAGGGAAGCTCCCAGCACTTATGGAGACGCATGACCGGCACCGGTGGGAGAGGAAACCATTCCATCCCCCGCACTGAAGGTCCTGCCGAGCTGCGTTCCATGCTGGAGGAGCCACTAATCGACGGCAGTTCAGAGCTTGAGCAAATCTAGAATCAGGCTCAAATATGAAGTTATGGGGACTGCTTGAATACATATGAATTATTCATGTGATTACAACATGCGGCATTGAGCCTTTGAAGTGCAAATTATTTAGGACCAGGCTTTAGCCTTATTTTCTGTAAAGCATAAAGCATATTTTCCTACAGTGCAAACAGTCCACGTCTAAAGCATGTAATTTTCTGCGTTTTCTACTTTCTGGTCTTACCTGCCAGTTTCCATTAAGACTGGGGGACCAGTAAAATATAAAGCAAATGTGCAGTATAGAGCTTTCTAGTGGATTATATGACATTTGTTTTACAAAGTAATTTAGCATGCTACATACCACAGCTTAAAAAAAGGTCTTTCAGAAGAGATGTAATATTCTTCCGACAGCAAAAACACACTGAGTCATAGAAGCAACGTTGTGTCCAGCTCCTGAGCTGTGTACAGGTACCGTGCTACTCCTGCCGTCGGCAGAAAGCAGATTTTGAAGGATCTTCACTGACCCAGATGGCCTCCTGGATCATTAACTGACACCTAATGGAGAAGACTTTCCAACTATACCATTTACTTTATTTTTTTGCAATTGTAATTAGCATCCATTGCAGCCCCCACCTCCGTGTTTTACTCCTGGAGAACTGCTTGCTCAGAGGAGGAACCTGAGCTTCAGCCCAAGCCCTTCCCTTCTGACTTTTGTCAGTACATTCCGGTACTAAAATTAAAAACACATTGGTAATTCTTCAAATGACTATAAAAGGGGACCTACTTTCACTTTTTTTATATCTTTGGACAGCTGGGCTGTAACGACACAAAAACCTTGGTCAATGAGGCAACTTTCTGTGCTGGAACAGCCTTTTGCAGGTTAACCTGAAAGCTGCTCAGAGCACCATCGGCCGGTAAAGACCATCCGCTCTCTGCTGGTGCCACTAGAACCAATAATAAATGAAGACTATCAGCTTCCAGAACCGTCAGCTGAGCTGTAAGTGCGTTACATCGCTGTTTAAGTTAAACACACAGCATGGCCAACCAGCAGCCTGTAAGGATTCAGCGTGCACAGTCAAATCGGCAAACGGTGCAATCCCGCACATCATTCACTGCCCGCGTCTCTTTACTAGTCCCAGGTACAGGGAAAGACCCCGAACAACAGCCTAGATGTAAATTAGCACATCACCATTCACACACTGTCATATCTCATTGCTTAGCAGTATTCGAGCCGTCTGTTCCCACACAGCCTAAGCACTTTTAATTTTCTGTAACTGTCACCTAAAGCAATTTAATTCCTGAAGAACAGTGGGAGAGGGAAAGGGGACACTGACATTTATCTTCTCTTGTTAGGAGAAGCTAAGCCGCTGGTGAGCTCTCCCGCCTCTCTTCGCTTAGGGAGACAAATGCCAAAAGAGAGCGTAGTGATGGCTGTTGCCTCCCCGCGGCGCAGGTACCGGTAGAGCGGCACACACCGCGCCTCGGCTCCACACACCGTCCCTCAGCTCCACACACCGTCCCTCGGCTCCACACACCGTCCCGTCCCCCTGCTGCTGTCACCGCGCCCCGCGCTACCTCCCCACAACTTTTAGCCACGTCGTACACGGGAAGGTACTATCCATGGTTAACGTAGGTGCCTCGTTACAGGATCCTAGGACAAGGCGGTAGAAACCGCACATTAACAAAAACCACAGCTTTAACCGTGTTTCATAGACTCTGGTGAACGACAAAGCGTTTGAAACTCCGGCTGGAGAGCAGGTCCCTGGGAAAGCAATGGGAAAAGTCGCAGCCGCTTCTGCATCTCTCAGGCTGACGGTGAACGACGGGCTCAGCATCGTCCCCTGCCCGAGTACGTGCGGACGGGACACAGTGACAGAGACTCAGCTGTGACCACGGGGAGCAGAAAGCCCAAGTCCTGACCCCAGGGCAAAGGAACACTGATGCAAGCACCTTTGTTCTGCGCAAATGTTACCTTCCATTTTACCACATTACCCATCAATTTCAGGCATTCCCATGAGAAACAAAGGGATATCTAAAAGGAAACACACATTATACCCTTACCTGCGAGGACTCGTGAGCACGTACCACACCACGCACCCCTCCTCCAGGCGATGCTCCACACGCAACCCCCATCCGGCAAGAACTGACCCGGCTGCAGGCATTTTAACCTGCCCACCACTGCAGAACCCGACTTTCATAGCATAAGGTGCCTAATCGCAAAAAGACCAACTTCTTTCATTTCTGGGAAGGTTTTACTTGTCAAGTGGCACACGCCGACGTTCTGCCAGCCCCAGCATGAGCTTGTGAGAGCTTCACAGCCCGGCAGTGACGGTGCGGGCTCTCCTGGCCCGCAGCTGCCAGTGCTGGTGCCTACCAGCGACCCAGCGCCGCCAGCTCTGTTCCTGGCTCTCGCCCCACCGGGGAGCAGGGCTGCAGGCATCGGCAGCAATGTGGCCAGCCGTGGCCAGTACGGTGCTTAGATCCCCAGCAGCGTGCTCCTGCATGTTACTCTGAATTCACAGAAAGCCCGTTTCAAGCCAGTTGTGAGGACTGCGGCCTTTACACAATTGACCGAGTATTAATTAGGTCTAACATTTTACCTGAGCTGTACTTCCAATAACTTTTTCTTGATTGCCATTTCCCTCCCTATCAGTCAAGTGACCCATGAATTGCAGTTGGGTTTGTTGATTTTTTCTTTATCTTCATGCAAACAGCCTCAGCCGCCCTCAGGGTTTGTTTTACCCTGATCTTCTCCCAGGGCCTCGCAGGACTTTCCTCCCTCACCTCCAGAAGATGCCTGGGCTGTTCCTACAGGACGGAGGGCGTGAAATCCCATCCCACCCAGCGCCGCGCGGCACCAAGGGGCACGCCGTGCTCAGCGGGTCCTGCGAGACGGAGCATCCCCCTCCGGCTGCGTGCCAGGAAAGCCAGACTCCAGTGCATGGGGTCTGGCAGCTGGGGAGCCGGGGAGAGGAGGAGGAGGGTCCCACCTACCTGCATAGAGAGCCCACATCTGCCCGAGAGCGAAGGAGCGCCCAAAGGGAGCCGTCTCTGTGCTGAGCTGCTCAGCACAGGCACGCTGCACGGATCCGGCCCTGCGGGCACCACCTGCAGGATGCGGTTGATGGACTTGAAAAGGCAGAATGTACTTTAAAAAAGTAGAAGAAAAAAGTAGAACCTCTCCCTAAGCAAGAATAAAGAGCTGTAAAAAGGTCACAAGGCCCTTTATATTATACCTGTTGGTATAATCAATAAACACCTTGCTAATGAATATACCCTTGAAGAAGAACAGAAAGCTGATAATAAGGAACATCCCACCACAGGAGGCGCTGAAACCAGCTGAAAACCAGACGGCTGCTGGATTAGGCATAAAGGGAACAAAAGTTTGCAGTATCTGGGGGAAAGGTAAAGGTGGCAGTGGGAGATCGCGACCACCAACTCAATCGGAGACTGAACTGACTACCTCCCCCGCGGCGCCAGAGCATGTGCACATCAATTCAAGGACCTTGTAACTTTAAATCAAAGCAAGAGACTGTACTAACCAATAGCAATTGTTAAGGTAAGGTACTAACCAATAATTACAATTAAGGGTGTGGATTTCTGTGTTTTGAGCTGTATTAATATTCCTAAGAGTTTTCAGGCCAGTGTGCTAGCTTTGGGGATTACCACCTAGCACCCATCCCTGCAGAAATGAAATAAATAGATAATACCTCTACTCTGGGTGTATATCGGCATCTGTGTACCAGGTAAACGACCCCACTTTGGGACAACATGGTGACCCCCGCAGTGCTCAAACACCCCCCGCCTGAGAGCATCACCATCGCCTGCCGTGGCTGTGCCAGCCCCGCTCCCCACGGCGGGACACCCGCAGAGATGCTGGATTCAGATTCGGAGAAATGATGCTGGCCAGGTCTGTTGCGTGTGCCGGACCCCCACAAAACGCAAAGGTATGAAAATGTGCACCCTGCTTACCCCCTGGCCGCGTCGGCCAGCGGAGACCACCTCAGGGGCAGAGCGGGCAAAGGCAGGGCGCTGCCCCAGGCGGGCGCGGAGGGCGCAGGAGGCACAGCCCCGCACAGCCCCAGCCCGGCTGCGCCTCCCCTCAGCGGGACGTTGCACCACGGGAAACGGCAAAGGGAGCGGGAAAACACCACAAAGATTTGGAAGACCAAGATACATAACGAAATGCTGGAAACATGGAATTTCCAGTCTCTATGCAATCTGCATTCTCTCTATGAAAGGCAGCTTAGCTTTGTAAATAGTTGCAAATTAGAAGATTTAAACAGGAATATATGTTCTTAAGCCAACACAAGCGAAAGATAAAGCATGTTCTTAGGTGAGCGATAGCAATGGTTTTCCATAACTGCAATTTGCAGTGTTCAAAGGGAGACGTTTTGTCCCCTTTCCCCATGCAATCCTGAACGGTTTTTCTTCAGATTTCTTCCAGCGCTGTTGAGACCAGACCGTGGCCTTCAGCGTGGAGAGTGACAGCAAAGTTATTAATTATTTCTGAAGGAGAAAAAGAGCCAGTAACCCAAACGTTGTGCTTATTACCACACACTTTCATGACTTGCAGTTACTGAGTGCTCCGGATTTAACCGATTTCTGCGTTACACGAGACACTGAAAAGCTTCACGCACGGAAAGGTTTTCACTCCTGCGACTGAAGAAGGAGCACGGGCTCTGCTGGGGAGGCTGGGGGCAGCGAGCGCGTGGCAAGAGCTTGTCTCTGGGCAAAGCACACACAAAAAGCCTGGGATCCGGGGGACGCAAGATGTAAAGCAAAAACAAAGCACTGCTGACAATACTAAACACAGCTTTTCTGACACCTCCTTGTAATTCCCACTCCCTTCTCCCCCCGCTTACTTACTTAGCTACTGCTCTGATAATACATAAAGGCTTTTTTCTCTTGTTTTTAAATAACAGGGAAAGGCATCTGTGCTCTCAACCCACAGCCATATAAGAGTCAGGCTATGAAAAAAGTTTGCCTTGCAATCTGATCAGTGATTACTTTCATAAGTCATTTGCAGAGCATGGAAGCTTAACACATCTGTATCTGACCCTAAATAAATAAGACTGGGGATTTTATAACCGCCTTACGGGGCATTAGTCCATAGTTTTCCAATCAAAAGGGCAACGTTTCCTCCCCAGGGCTTGAAATCCCTGCCCAGCTGAGAGGACGAAGCCAGGGGAGAAGCGGTGCCGGGTGCCCGGCACGAGAGGAGCCAGCCCCCCGGCTGCTGCGCCCCAGCGGTGAGCTCTCCAGGGCAGGAGCAGCACAGGCCGCGGTCGGAGCAGGGACAATGCTGCGGGGCAGCCCCAGGGACCAGGGGACCCAGCCAAGCCACGCTGGCCACCCCGCGGGAGGGGGCCGAAAGGGCAGCACATGGTTCGTGACACTTATCACCTTAGGAGAGGGGGGAAAAACTCCTCCAGGCCCGTCCCTGCTGCCAGGGTCCCTCTCCTGGCAGCACAGCGGGGTGCCCCAGACCTGGGGCAGACCTGGAGGGGGGGTTTGGGTCACCAGAGGTACGGGACGCATGCAGAGGTCAGGCTTTGCTCCCTGTCCTCTCCAGTCTGTCGCTCCAACACCTCCGACAGCCTCGCAGCGTGCCCTTGTTTCCCTGAAGGTCCCAACCCCTGGAACAAACAATTATAGGGGAGAATCCTGGTGTGAAAAACTAACGCCTAGCACTGTGGAGATCGCTGGACATCTTGCTTCCAGCCGATCGGAAAATGGGAAGTAAAAGGAGGAATGTAAACAGCTTGCCAATCTGCGATAACTGAAATCCTGAATTAAAAGTGATGTAAGTTGATGATGACACATGGGGCAGAGTCCTCCCCGAAGCTGCAGCTGGAGGCAGCCAGCGCCCAGTCGCACCCAGCAGCGCCCCAGCAGCAGGCAGCTGGGAGGACAGGTCGGAGCTAGAGGCAGGTTGAGCGCCAGCACGCACGGTTCATCCTCTGTCCATCAAACAGCTCCCCACACGACGCACTCCGGTTTTCGCTCACCAGGGCGAGGCAGGAGGGAGGCACGCACTGGGGCATGTGTAACCCCACAGCCTGCCGACACACGGCTTGAAATTAAAATGGGGATTATTTTAAGCATGTTCCCCCAGGTTTTGCAGCTTCTCGCCCGTTTCCATGGGGACGGGCGCCGTGCCGCAGCTGCCGAGGCTCCCCAGCCTCCCGCAGCCTTGCGAGGAGGAGGCCGGTGGGGAGGCAGAGCGGGACCCTCCCTCCAGCCCCGCTTGGGCTCCAGGAGCCCCCCCGGGTCCCGCATGTCCCTGGAGCTGGAGCGCCTCAGCAAACTGCAGGGCTAGGAAAGCATCATCAACACCTCTAACAGTTTTCTTCTTTTCCCACAGAAACATGTTTTTACACAACAGCATTTCTCAGCTTGGAAACTTGCAGTGGGCACTCACAGAGCGGATCTTTGAGAAGTTTTAGACCGACATTGACCAACACATGCAGGCCATGGGAGAGAACAGCCACCACAGAGCATCGTTGGCCCGCACGCGGGTGGTGCCCCAGGGCCGACAGAAGCCCCAGCCCTGAGCGAGGAGGGGGCACCCCCCCCGCATCCCCAGAATCCCACGAGCTCCTGGGACGGGACTCCCACCTCCCCGGCACCCCTCACCCTGCACGTCCTCCCGAACGCTGCCAGCCCCCCTTGCAGTCGGGTTTTTTCTCTCTCTCAAACTCCAGTCTGGTGCCTCCGCCTCGTATTGCCTGAGCAAAAAATTTCAGAGATTGTTCCCTGAGAGGGGAAACAAAACCACCCACCGTCATTTCACCTGACCCGAAGACAAACCCCGAGTACACACTTCTTGGAGTCAGGCCGGTTCACTGAAGAGCTGTACCCATGGGCTGTAAAACTGGGAACGTGGTTTGAAAAGTTGATTTTGATGCAAGTAGGATAAACCCAGGAGACTGCGCTGGACCCCCTTACAAAAAGCCACCTGCCTCCTGGCAGAGAGAGTCAAACAAGGGATGGGTAAAGAAATGATCGAGACAAAATACTAATCACGATTAAAGTAATTGGGCTGCAGCATTAAAACCCTGGAAATCAGCGGGAAATCTTATTGAGTGTCAGGAAGGAGGCAGAAAGCCCTCGGACCACTCACCTCCATGCGAGTGAAGGAAGGAAGAGCTCAGCAGAAAGCAGCAGATGGCTTTACATATTCTCATGGGTATTTACACACACGTTTTTAGTAAGCCACTTTGATTCAGGAGAAGCCACAACCAAAACGCACTTGCAAAATTCCTCTTTAGCTATAACTGCATATAAAGATATACCATGCTGCGTTCTTCCCCCTCTCTCACATAACACAACTGTGGGCAACGCTAATAGTGCTAAGTGTGCCTTGTATTTCCTATTACTCAGCCCTGCTTCCCAAGTCCTAGCAACTCTGCTAAACGTCTTCTTAAATATTTGGGTTGAAACATTGCTAAATGTCTTCTTAAATATTTGGGTTCAAACATTCCCATTGGCATCCCCCATTTAGTATAAAAAATAAAATTAATTACATAAATAAATAAAGGAGGGGGGCGTCAATAAAACTTGCTTGGCCATTTCGCAGACCGAGAGCAGAAAATCCTTTCTGCCCCCACGGAAGCCAAGCCTCGCGACTGCCGTGCCGAGAGCCCGGTGCCCCGTGTCGTGCCGCCGAGCGCCGACGGGGCACAACGGGCCGAGCAGCAGCTGGCACCGGACTGGGCCCTCCCCGGTGCGGGCAAACAAGTTCACTGACCAAGTAAGAAGCCTTTAAAAGGTTCTTACAGCTATAAATAAGAAACCCTAAAAAGCCCTTTCAGACAAAGGCCTATTTTTCCTGATGGGGAACAGCCCATGGTGACAATGATAAAGCCCACTGCGATTCGCTTCAGCTTACCGAGGCCACCTTACTCCAGCACACCACAACCCAGAGCACTCAACCTTGCAGCCCTTCTAGTCTTTTGCCTTACATTCTTCTTTCTGCCCTTCTTATATTCTTTTTCCCTTACTTTTTTTTTCTCCCCCCCATTCATTAACTTCGCTGTTCAGAAACAGGGTACGCTGTACCTCACCAAGAGCTACCTGTCACAAAGGCATCACCAGCGGGAGGGGCTGGAGCTCGCAGCCAGCCGAGGCACCCGCAGCAGCTACTGAACACCCCGAGTTTCGGGCATAAATGGAACCGGCTGCAGGCGACGCTCGGGGAGCGAGGGGAACCGATCCCTGACGTACCAGTGCTTTCTGGGAGCACACACAAAACACGCAGACACTCTCCTTTCAAAGTCAGCTTTTCTATTAGTTGGATCCCAGTTCCGAAACGCTCAGAAATACTTCAAAGGTTGTATGCGCAAACATGAAAGACAAGATGTGCAGGCTGCAGCCGAGCAGGGTACCAGAAGGGTGTCAGACAGATGCACTGTCCCCCCACCACAGCTCCGACGAAACGCAGAGCACCGGTCGCGCTTGGCCCGCACCCGGCTTCACAGTCAAGAGAAGTTACCTGAACTGGGGGAAACTGGGGTGCAGGGCCCAGCAGAGCACCCAGGAAGGGAAGGAGGAGGGAGCAGGACCGCTGTCCCTCAGGCACGACTCTCCGTGGCACAGCCCCCACCACCCTGTCCCTGGACAGATGACGGGGCAGCGCCGCACACGGGCCGCACCAGCACCGACCTGCCCCGGGCTCGCCCCCGGCCAGGCTCTGTCCCAGCACCAACACAAACGATGCTGGAAAAAACAGAGAGCGCTGAGAGAAGATCCACGGGACAGACTCAGGAATATGAAGCTGATCCTCAGAGTCATGGACTCAGAGAGCTCGATCCACACATCCCATTGACGAGGACGCCGCGCGGCCCGGACTCCAGCCTGCCGCGACACCAAGACAGGGGCAGGGCAGCAGAAACCCCTCCGGTTTGTCAAGGGGAGATCCGACAGCAGGATCGGGGGTTGGACGGACGCAGACTGGAGAGAAAGGATGATGTCTGACTGTGAGGTTAGCAGCAGAGAATCCTCCAGCGCCAGGCGTTTTACACAGCGAGCAAACGCAGTACTCCCACCCCAGGAACCCCGACAGGCTCGGGCTCAGCCACGCCACGGCGACTTGAGGCAGTAACTCAGCAAAGTCCTGGAACTGGCCCCAAGTCGGGCAAGAGGACTGTAAGGGTTTTCTTGCCTCAAAAATCTACGCATTCGGAGTCTGATTGATCTGAGAGTAAATACTGGGCCTTGGGTAGAAACTCACTAGAATAAATGCTAACCTTCTATTTGCATACACCCTATCATAATTAAAAGGGATTAACCACTGGATTGAGACAGTCAGGCTCATCTTGTATATCCATCACTGGGAACCACCTATGGGTAAAATTTCATATACAACCAATCTTTTCTCTTTTTTTCTTCTAATTTATTTCCCTTTAAATTGCCATCACTCATAATTCTTCCACATTATGTCACACACAAACTCTAAGTATTAACTGGCTTCTTTATGTAAGGAAGTTATTGGAATGTCTTAAGAGATCTCCATAGCAACCATGCCGTGCCAGTAAATACGAGTTCACCAGAACAACACTGAAATTGCTCTGAGCACACACTAACAAGCAGTGATGAAAAAGCAGACAATATTAAGAAAGTAATGTCCTAATAAGTCTGCACTATTGCAAAAGCATTGCTTGACAATGCCTTATGAGATGTTATCAGGTTTTTGCCAATGGTCATTCACCTGCAAAGCTCAATTCCCTACATTGGCCGTATACAGGCTCGGATCAGGATGAAATGCTTTCTGAATTTTGCAGCAAAGCCTCCCATTTAAGCGTTTTCACTTGGCTGGTTTGCTGCTCCTGCTGACCCACCACATCCAAGATGAAACACATTTTCCACTTTGAGGACAAAACTCCAGTAAAGCCCCGGCGCTGCGCACACCCAGCAGCCACATCGGCCCATCTCCTGCACTCGGTCAGCATAAAGGGATGGGGGGGTGGATGGGTTTTGCAGTTTTCCTTCCAACAGCAATTTCGTTGTGCTTTTCAGTCACACCACAGCACACCCCTGGGCAGTGAGCTGTCATTCTAACAGATGTTTTCTCTGCACTGCTGTAGTAAGAGAAGCGAGGGTTAACAATTCAACATTATACTCTGAATTGCTCATAAATACTTCGTGGTAATACCAACCAGCTACTTCTCCAGTAAAACTTTACCTGATGTAACACCCCTCCAGCTGTCAGAAGCAGCACAGTCTGAGGTTTGATCACCCTCACCGAGGAGGAGATGCCAGCACACCCGGTGCTCATGTAAACTAGAACATCACCATCCCTTGAAGGCTCAAATTAACATATATATTTAACTCCAAGTTTATTTAGTGCAAAATTCCAGTACCCCGAGCCCCCGGGGATTTTTGCCAGCGCTCGGTTGGTGTCCGAGGGCTAACGCGGCGCTTCTGTATGTCGGGAGAGCTCCCCGCCGCCCAGCACCCCTCCGCTGGCCGGACACCGCTCCCGAGCCTCCCCCACCCCCAGCCAAAGTTCCCTTCCTCTGGTCCTCTGAAATTTCACCCTGCAGCTGACCAGTCTAATGCAACTGTGGTATTTCACGGTGTATTTCTACAAAAAACTTGTATTTCGGGAGAAAAAAACCCAAAGCAGAATTTTCCAATGACAAGTACTTTTTAGAAATCTGACGCCCGGCTGCACTCGATCTTTACTTGTTAAAACTGGAGATTTCCTTGCACAGGTTGAAACTTCAGTGCTGAACCGT
>VYZM01013334.1:75373-86355 GCA_013398915.1 Dromas ardeola
CCAGCCTCGCTGCCAGCAGCCATCTCACCCGGCTTAGTTATTTTTAAACTCATACATAAACATCGCCAGCGATGTGAAAGGCAATCAGATTATATTATGGACAAGTCTTTTACCAGCGTGCGGCTGTTATTTATGAAAGCGCAAACAGCTCGTCTTAAATTAGTCACTAGTACTCGCTACTGATTTTTAACCTTATTAATGTGAAGACAGCCACATTGATTTCTATTCAGCTATTGTAATAAAATAAGGACTTGATTTAAATTAGTGGGTAGCTTGGAAAATCAATGTTTTTCTTGTATGGAGATTCCGCAGTGTTTCAGAAGCTCCCTTGCCATGGAGATCTTAATTGCACTCTGTCTGAAGACATTATGTGGGAAGTTTCGACACAGGGAAGAACAACAAGCCTGAGGTTGGTAGTTTAGGCCTGAAATGATGGTTCTCACCGATCACCCCAATGAGTGCAATGCAAGAAACCAAACAAAAGTTAGAAAAATAATTAGTGCCCAAGCATCTGTCTTTCCCCCAGGTAGAACCTGAGCCCTTACACAGATGCACGCTGAAATCCCCAGGTTTCTTCAATGCACGTTAAAGGACAACAGGCTCCATAGGAGTGAGCCGTGTGCTGCTGCGGCACAGAAAGCCAACACGGTGCTGGGCTGCATCACCAAAGGCATCACCCGCAGAGACAAAGAAGTCATTATCCCACTCTACTCAGCGCTGCTCAGGCCACACCTGGAATAAAGTGCTCAGTTTTGGTCCCCACTACGCAAAAAAGCCGTGGCCAGGCTGGAGAGGGTCCAGAGAAGGGCCACCACGATGCTCCAGGGACTGGGAAGCTGCCACATGAGGAAAGGCTGAGAGAACGGGGTTTGTTCAGCCTTGAGAAAAGGCGTCTCAGGGGAGACCTTATCACCATGTTCCAGTGTTTCAGGGGGGGCTGCAAAGAAGGTGGAGACTCCCTTTTCACAAGGGGTCACATGGAAAAGATGCGGGGTGATGGGGAGAGGTTACTCCTGGGGAGATTCCAGCTGGACACAAGAGGAACATTTTTCACAGTGAGAACCATCAGCCGCTGGAACAGTCTCCCCAGGGAAGTGATGGATTCCCCAATACTGGACACTTTCAAGATCCAGCTGGACAGGGTGCTGGGCCGTCTTGTCCAGACCGTGCTTTTGTGAAGAACGGTTGGACCAGCTGATCCTTGAGCTCCCTTCCCTTGGGACTGGGTGATGGTAGGGCCCCACCGCCCCGTCCGGCCCCGCTGCCGGGCTGTGCAGGTGCAGGCAGGGGATGCTCAGCCGGCCGGCGGGGGCGGCTCTCTGCCCGTAACCTCTGCGGGTGGCGGGGAACCCAGCCGGGAGGGGGCTCCGCGGCTGCCGGGGCGCGGAACACAGAGACAGCCCCCGGGAGGAACAGAGGCCCAGGACCAGATGTTCCACCACCTCCCCAAAACTGCACCTCCCTGCCCCACTGCCAAGTCCTCGCTTGACTGGCTGAAGCCTCCAAGACTTGCTCCATAACTTTAAAACAGACAGGAACTCAGATACCTCCTTTTCCCAGAAGCATGCCTAAAAGATCTCTATTTTCCTCCGCAAACTACTGGGCCTGTGACTTTACTTTCAAGTAGTCAGGAGAAGAGCGTGGCCCACAGCCACTCTGGCAAACCCTCTGCCAACACACGAACAGCAAAGCATGCAACGGCTCCGTTCTGCTGCGTGAACCGGTACCACGCGGGGAGGGCGAGCTCTGATGAGGAGCCTCATGCTGCCTTTCTGTTCCGTGCAGCACTACGTAACAGAAAAGCCGCATTGGCTAAATAATCAGGGTTTGTGTCTCACTACTCTACAGAGTCCCTGCTCTCTTCTCTGGGATAAAACCCAGCATTGCTGCAGTACTCCTCACTAACGGAATTCATCCCAAGTCAGACTTTGCAGAATGCTGAGCTGTAACATGCTCGTGACGCCGTTTTTTATGCCTTGTTGAACTGAAATGTCTCCTGGAATGTCTAATGAAATGCATTTCTCAGAAATAACTTACCACATTAGCAGACCACGTCAGAAATGTCAGGGCGAGTGACAGCTCTTTAGCCATTAGATTGTATCTGTTACACCATCAGTAAGTACTTTCATAATTCCTGAGATGCTGCTTCCTAAGTTTTAATTTAAAATTTCTGCTGTTTTCTTTCATATCATGTTTTGAAATGGATATGTTAGTTATTGTACGCTTACTAGAAAATTTGCTAGGAGTTAGTCATTATTTAAAAGAGCCTGAAAGTTGTAAAAGGATTACAATTGAAGGGTGTAATTTAAGAACAGTTTTCCAAAGGCAAAGAATAGTTCTTAAAGAATATTTCTTTGAGAAATCAGAAAGAATCACTCTCAAATAAAAAGACAGAATGCTTTTATACAAGACAGTAATTTTTGCTTTGTTTAGGGATAGGTTTGTTTTCAAATATATTGCAAATCTCTGAGCTATCAGCTTTCACTCCTTCTTTTGCCTTTACATTCTGTAGGAAAAGGAGGAAAGATGCCATTAAACAGGTTCAGTCTGTCTGCCATTCAGTTGTCATTTCTCTCTCATTCTCCACTAATACTTGGACAATCAAATCCAAAGCATAGAATCAGCCTTATTCGGAAAATTTGCGAGATGTATGTAGGAAAAAAGAGTGGGAAATAAGGATGTGATGGTCCTAATACCAGAGGAGCGTTTCATTCCACTGCATTTCTTGATTTCTTTGCCTGCAAAATGGAAGAAGGTGCAGCATGGGGCTTTGTTTAATTTTTTCTTCGTTAGAAATGTAGTAAGTAGTTTTACCTTCATAAAGAGAAGTTCAGTAGGAGACAAAGAAAAGACCTTGTAAGTTGGGTTTGGTTTTAGTGCTATTCAGAGCACTACTGACTAAATGCTGCTCAAAATTCTCATAGTAATACAGACTAATTAAAACTAGGTCCTCTTGTTTACTCCCGCTTTCTAGGAAATCAGCCGTGGGCATACACACACATCCTAACAAACACCTAACTCATCCCAAGAAAATTATCATCTTGCTGTCACCCTCATGATGAGGTCTGCCCCTTGACTGGCCCGTCTATTGCATAGCCAAGACAATCTCTTTTAGTCTTGTTTTTTAAGGGAAGAACTATCAGGTAGCTAAACCCATCCATAATTAGAGGCTTTTCTCTGCTCAGAATGCAACAGCAGGAGCTGCAGCGACTGCCACCAGGGGTCTGGTCCTGTGCTCGTTACTCGGCACAGCAGCCACGGCTTCTTCTTGGCTTCTATGGGAAGAAGGTCCCGTGTTTGACACCTATGCCCCGTTTCAATCTAAATTATAATACTGAAATTGTCAGGGAGAATGCTGCCTTCAATAGAAAACTGGGTGAGGTTCATCTTGAATTGAATCAGACAGTTCTTTTCAGGTGTAAATTCGTCTGATTTTTGCCCTCTACTTTGATTTGGGAGAGCAGAGTCTTACTCTAAATACCAAACCTGGTGTTTGGAGACTGTTGTGCCGTGCTGGCACCTTCTGAACTGCCACCAATAAAGATGATAGAACCAAAAGAGAAGAGAAAAGGAGTATAGAAAAGTTCCTCCAGACTTCTGTGGCACAGCAAAGAGTCTGGGCCACTAACAGCAGTGTTTGGCTGTAGGTTGCCCTTGGAAATGATGTTTTGTTTATCTAAGTTGTTCATGATGTGCCAGTTCGAAAAACAGTAATTTCACTTGTGATGTGAAGTCTTATCTGACAATATCTGAATGATGAAAAGGAGAATGTGTTGGAGGGGAAATGAGCGACACATGAACATTGACTCTGGAGAATGCGTGGAAGGAAAAGGGGAGAAAAACAACGCTGAAAACCACCATTAAACATGGTGTTTGTTATAGGGGCTCTAAGTCATGTAGTGGTGGTTTTTCCTGTGGGCAAACTGCCACAGCTGCTCACATCATTAGGGAAAGGGAGATGTGTATTTCATTTGCAAATATTTAGCATAAATTGTGTTACATAAGCTTTCCCATTTTCAATATTTTAACAGCATTGCAAATAAATTCCAATTTATTTAGAATTCTAATTCTCCTTGTACTCTCGAGTAATTCAGACAGAGCTCTGTTGTTGTCTCCTCCTCTATACCAAAAGAAACTGGGAGAAGGATGAAATGCTCACCATCTCGGCTGAGTTTGGGAACCAGAGAATGCTGGGTCACAACTGCCCCTGCACACTCATTTACAATGGTGCAAAATTAGTGCCAAAAAATGCTAAACATAGCCCTCCTGTCTTCTCTCCAACAGCAGTGTCTGCTGTCACCCCAGTGCAAGTGTGCTGGAGGATCAGACAGACCCATCCTCGTTATTTCTGTAGCACAATTGTATTCATTTTCTGCTGCTGAAACTTGGAAACAGGGTTCCCTGGCAGCTCAGTGGGCACTCCTGTCTGATACCACTGCTCAAAACCAGTGTAGTAACCTGCAGTGAAAGATGTCGATCCCCTCAGAGAACAGCTGCACATCACGAGTATCAATAGCGATTACCCACCACAGTGACACAACTCCAGTCATCTTCTGAAAATGTCCATTCAGCAATTAATGCTAATCCTGCTGGAGAAAAAAGCGAGATACATGAACTGCTCTATAGTGGTCCAACATGGGAAAGGGAAATGGAGAGAAAATTCTGCCTTCTTACATATCCTGGTCTCCAGGGAAACAGAGATCCACTTTGTTTTTGAAATGAGGAAGTTTAATTAAAAGCTGACTTTTACAATAATACATTCTTTAAGACATCTTTGGATGTAACTCCAGCTACATCTCTAAGCTACGTGCAAGCTGGGTGACCAAAGAGGTTACTAGGAACAGACTGTTCTTGAAACCCCTAAGAATTCATTACTCTCTTTTTTTTTTTATTTTTTCCTCTTCCATTTTTCACTCTTCTTTTTGTGTTTCATATTTTACTAAGAGACAATTAGGCATTTTACTAGTGAAAGTCTTGGGGATACTATATGCATGCCTGCTTGTCCCTGGAAATTGTTAATATACAACAGATCGATGATTCTCCTAAATTAGAAAAGAAGGAAAAGCTGTAAAGCTCTACGCTTTCTAGGGAAAGCAGGAGACAAACGTCAGGCAAACCAGAGCTGCTGCGGTCAGTAGTGCGTACAAAGTCCATCTAGCCCACCACTACTGCCAGGGGCTGCAGGGAGGGGATGGTACAAAGTAGACAGAGGCACAGGAATCTGCACTTCCATCTGGGCGTCATCCTCGTCTCTTATTGTGGAAAAGGATCCAGACCTGGAGCACATCCATATACATTGCACTTCAAGGCACGTGATGGTGGGAAATCAGCTGATCAAAGCCTGCATGACTACTGCCTCCAGGACAGATAACATGCTATGTAGACCCAGCCTTGGAAAGATGGGGCTCGCGTGACTGCCTTTCACCTGGGCGCAAGCAGAGACTTGCAAAAGGCGAGGGGAGACTTGCAAAAGGCGGCGCAACAGCTCTTACGTTTGGAAGTTTGTCTTTTCCCATCTGTGTTTACTTTTGCATAGTCTCTCTTTTCGCACGGATTCCAAGAAACTGGAGTTTTCTTTCATTTCACCAGCCATGAAATCACCTCTAACTTCACGGAATTACATATGCTGAACCAAACTGGTTAAGTTCTCGTATAGTCGGTACCACCTATGTTGTGTCTCATGAAAATTCCACTGGCATTCAACAGGCAAAGCCAGCATGCATTCATTTAACTGGGAGACGTGATACCTTTTCTAACCTAGGACAGGCCAAATAAATTCTTTACAAAAATCCAGGATTATTCATTTAATCAAAGGATTTGTATCAGGAATTATTTCATCCAATTGTTCTCAATCGCCTCAGTTCTGCAAGTGAATGAGTATTCTTTGAGGAATGACTGATTGTTCCCATTCCCAAGCACCATGAGCTGTGTATTTCATATCGTGTCAAAATTAGTATGAGGGAAACTGAAGATGATATTTCAATTTTTGTTTGTTAATCTCACGCTTCAATTCAGCAGCATGGATCCTACAGTTTACCTCTTCATGCTACATTCTTCTGGTAGCTATTACTTACGGCTCCCTTTTTACTGTCTTTTTACTGGTTGCATGGAATGGTGAGCATTTTCTTCTTTCACCAGTGGAAATCAGCATCAAGTTCCCTGGTGTCAGGGCAGTTATTCTGAATAAAACCAGGGTAAATAAAAATAGAACTGCCTGAAGCAGCATTACATTCTTTATAGTTATCTGTTCTCACTCAGCTGATGAAAATGGTTTCTAAACAAAAATGCTGCCAATTATCATAAAACTGCAAAGGAGGCAAATATTATAAGACACTCCTAATTTAGGCATAGAAAAAAGGGGGGCAATATACCATGATATTACATTCCTATTAAAAGCCCTTTACTGAATATAATGGCTATAATTGCGACAAGTTTAAGATGATGAAAGGAATATTACTGTGATTCTTAAAATTCACACGCCTTCTTCATCAAGAAGGAAGCCTACAGAGAAAAGGCTATGTTTATTTTAAAAAGTTCCTCTAAAAGAACACACAATTCTTTCAATAAACATTACATGAGGGGGAAATTTCACACATTTTCCTATCATTAGTGTTTCTGTAAATAGTGCCAATTCTATTTTTAAAGATGCTAATAGTAATTGCTCTGGTCCAGCTGTTTCAAAGTCTCTTAACACCACCACAGTAACTAATAATGCTGTCTCATTGGGATCACCTGTCGCAGCCCACAGTGAGGTGAACAGGCAGAGCTGCTGCCACACAACCCTGGAACTAAAACCTCGGCCAGGCTGGTGGGAAAGGGGTTCCACCTTTCAGGGCAGGGCAGGGCAGGGCTCCCCTCGGTCCCACAGGTGCCAGCTGCAGTGCAGAGGGATTACAAGCCTTTTACCAGCAGGTGCTCAAGCCCATAGAGGGATAAAAGCACCTGCCTTCTTCCTTGCCAAACTTCTTCCTCCCAAGCTGCTGAGGTAAGCAAGCGTGTGCTTGTTCAGTGGCGTGGTGTGGCGTGGCTTGGCTTGGCTTGACATTGGCCTTTTATAGTGTAAAGTATAAATCCTGATTAATTTTCTGTGTGCTGTAATGCTTTCTCTTGCTTAATCCTGTGAAACAGTGATTGTATTTCTGGTACTATTTGAGCAATTCAGCTCTCTGAATTTTTGCTGACTTCTGTCTCCTTTCCTTTTCTTGTGTTTCCTTTCATTTGTGTGTCTGTTCACTTTTCTGCTTATGTTTTCTATTTATTTAGGTTAACCAAATGTTTCACTAAGAAATTAACAACATATGTTACTATATTTTAATAAGACTCATTCTTAGAATTCACTCATCTAGTTCTTTCGCTGATGGGAGTATTTAAAAAAAATCTATATAAAGCTATAGGGAGTAGTTTTATATGAAAAGCGATGACTTTTCTTGTGTTATTCAATGTCTCTTATTTAAAAAAGATGAGAAAAAAAACCTCTGCTTCCTAACTTACCTGAAGTCAAATGCAAGTCAAAGCTGTGTAACACAGGTGCCTGTCAGCCTGAACAAATAGCTGGGCAGAAAGCTGAATGCTTCCCTCTGAAGCTTGGTTATCACTTCCCACTTTGTAAGGTGATATAGTGCCCTTGAAGTCCATAATCGAACAAGCCTTCTGCATGAGGACCTCATTGGCACCCATGTCAATCTGTGACAGTGTAGGGAAGTGTTGGTGGTATCGACACAGGCAACAGTCAGTAGTGACAAAGCCCTGTAAAGACCTCAGGTTTGCTTCCCGCTGCCACGGGGAGGCTCTGATACAGGTGAAGAGGAGCCCAGTCAGGCTATCGCTGAGTCGCAGGAGACAACCGGCTGCTCTGCTTTAGCACCAGGGCAATGCGTGATGGGGTGCAGGAGCAGCTCCCTCCCTTCGATGGGTACTGGTGCGTTTGAGGTGCAGCATCTTTGAAAGCAGGACTAGGGAGGAAGGAGGGCTGCGGTTCCGCATCCACGCCGGAGTATTTGATTCTGAGCCCTCTGTACAAAGACTCAACACCTTAGGTACTGACAAGAGATCAGTGCCCAAGCTTGGTCTTTTCAGAGATTAGCATCCTTTAAAAGAAGAAAAAAAAAATCTTGTGATTCAATCAAACAAAACATGTGACACCTCATTTCTTGCCCAGCAAAACAGCTGAGTCCAAAAGTAGAGACCGATACACCTTTGGAGATAATCTGGCAATCACTTTAGTCCATCATAAATTATGTTAGTGTCACTGCAGCTGAAGGATTAAAAAACACACCCTACCACCTATGAGAAATTCTTCTTTCAATGGCCAAACAGGTTCTGTGTTTGTCAAAAGATATAAATTCACGTCTCCAGCAAACCCATCCTTGTTCCTGGCTGTCACTGTTCCTCCTTGTTCTGTCATCACTTCTCTGTGAACGGCTATGGCTAGGATGAGTGTTTCAGAGGGAGACCTGACCGCACTTCAACATGCAGGGTCAGGATCCCCCCAGGGCTGGACAAGGCTGTTACTGCAGCCTGCCCTTGAGATATTTCTGTCTGCACGGCAATTGCATGGCTTTCTCGTTGTACGTTCAATCCTTGCATGGTTTTGCTTCTAGGAGGGAACTCCCAATACAAAAAGCTGAAACCTTTAGTTATCCCCCAAGATCAGAAATAATATATACAGAATATTGCTCATTTGCTGTCTCACATGCAAACTTTAATGATACTTTTGTTGTTGTGATTGTATTTGTAAAGGAGTGCGTTGGGTATTGAAACTGGATGGCCCAAAGAGCTCCGAGTCCAAAGACTTGAGAAGCTAAGCCTGTAAAACTCACGAGCATCTCAGCAACCTGAAAATGCAGTGACCAACCTGGCGGCGATCTGTGCAGTGAAATACGCATACTGGCTGATGCTTTGCAACTGAAGCTCGTAACTCTGGCTTTAAAAGTAAAATGAACCCATTGAGGGATATATTTATTGACTTTTGATCTACTATTTCTTTTTGTCTTCTCATTAGGGTAAAACCTTTCCAAATACTGTTGTGTTAAAGAAAAGGTATTATGTTACTGTGCTGATGCTGCACAGAGAACTCAAGTGAGGAGGCCAAATTGGATAAATAGATTTCAAAAAGGAACGCTGAAAGTCCTGTTTTAAGATGATTTACCTAGGTTGGATATCCTTATGGATTCACTTTTTCTCCCTGACATGCCCATGAAAATGTTTCTCCATTACTAATGTGTCATAGAATTCTAAACACAATGCTGAGATCAAAACTACTTGAAATAACCACCGCTTTAGTTAATGGAATAATGTCATTGGCTTCAATCATAATGTTTTTTCTTATGTCATCTTAAATAAAATTATACTAAAATATTTTTGGTTTTGCATAAACAAATGCAAAGCAATACTTCTGTCAGTACACCTTTGCCATTGATCCTTTTTTAATTTTCATGAACTGTGCCCTCTGGTTTATAAATATTGCTCATAATTGTGATTTAATCACCTAAGTAGCCTCAAAGAAAAGCTATTCCAGGAAAAGCATAATAAAATTACTAGTCATACCTGCTTTTTCTGAAAATCAGCAGTAACAGCCTAATTAGTAGAATCTGTATTTTCCAAGCGGAGATGCACTCAAGCTGAGGAATAGGTGCTTTGTCTTATTCAGCCCAGGTAATGCTGTATTTTTCAGAAGCTTGTGGCCCTGTAACAAAAGCAACATGAAAATTTAGACCTATTTAGTTATGCATTTAAGCCAACTGTCCCCATGAAAATGGTAGTTTTGTAGGTCACTGCAGGACAACAGTTTTTTTTTTTTCTTTCAGAATTCAGAGATTTCCTATAAAATGGAAGTTTTCAAGGTTCAACATGCTCTATTGCAGAACTGGTTCCTGTCTGGACAGTCTTTGGAGGTCAGAAGTTCCTAAACCAGGGGATTGTTCAAGTGAGCCAAGGGAAGACAATTCTAAATTTAATGGCATGAAAGCTTTGCAGGAATGCAGTATCTCTGGCAGTTGGAGATGTTCCAGTCTCCAGCTGTACGTGCTACAAAAGACACTGTATATGCAGGGGATCTAACAAGATGTTTACCTGTTTGCCTCAAAATATTAGTGCCCAGGCTGTGCATTTCACCATGTAATTAGTTCTTACAGCTAGTGAGATACTCTCCTACAGAGTACAACATGCATTGGAGGTTACAGACTATAATAAAATGTGTCAGGTTCTCTTCTACAAATTAAAAAAAAAAAAAGCTTCGGTAAGGAAATAGCTTCTAAAGGAATCCCATTAAAATAGCTTTGTCTTCTCATTTAGTTTAATAAGCATAGTACGTCAGGAAAAAAAAATGATGTCTCTAAACTCTGAAATTAATTTCCTCTATTTTAAACCCTACTAGTGCTACTGATCAAACTTGGCCAGGTCACTGGGAACCTAATTATCTGGATTTGTAAGATTAAGCACTCTTCATGCAGTAATGGATTTCTACCAACGTGCTAATTAGGCCTGTATTTTATTTCAGCCCAATACAACCCCCGGCACATGGTGTTGCTCACCCCGCTGTGCAGAGGCTCTGCAGGGACGGTGTGCAGCCCGGCTGGCCCCAGCTGGGGCTGGGTGTCCGGGGGGCTCTCCTGGGGCCGGGGGTCTGTCCGAGCCTCCTCCTCTGACCTCCCGAAGAGGAAGGCCTGTGAACACAACTGCTTCATCGAGGTGGGGATACGGTGGATGTTGGCCCTGGAACACAAACAAATTAAGTCGTAATAATGGGAAACAGGAAAAAATGTTCTGAAAGCAGCCCGTGAGAGGAGCGGAGGAACGTTGTGCTGGTGAGGCAGACCTAGCCGGGGGGGGGTAAGGCCAGCACCGAACCCAGCTGACGATGGCTTGTGAGGACCCGCAAGGCCTGGGCAGGTGCTGGAAGAATGCTGCTGTTTCTGGTCACCGAAAAATGACCAAGTGGTTAGATTGTTTGGACGGGAGACACTTCGCTGCCCTTCGCTGCC
>VYZM01013334.1:86757-123602 GCA_013398915.1 Dromas ardeola
GCTCCCGCCTCCCGCCTGGGGAGCCGGTTCAGCGGAGCGAGCGGTGTGTGTGGGGCAGGCAGAGCCCGGGCCTGGAGGTAAAAGCTAAGCACCTTGTTAGGACCCGCTACAATCAGTAGAAGTTACAAAGGCTGCAACAAAGACCATTTCTTTTCTTTGCGCTGGCTGGTCGCACGGATAGAGCCCAGCGCTGGCTGTCGGGTGGGGAGGGCCGGGGAGACCCTCCCCGGAGCAGCGGCGGGCGCGGGCGGAGGAGCTGCGGGTGCGCTGGGCACGGGGCAGCCGTCGTGTCCCTGCAGCCGGCGCCGTGAGGGGCGAGTGCCCGTGGGGCTGTGCCCGGCGCTGGGGACAGGAGGCCGGGCAGCCGCGACGCCGGGCAGGCCCGTGCTTCAGCCTGAAGCGGCCGAGTCCCTCATGGGACCCGCGTCCTTCGGGGTGGGCGGGGAAAGCCCCCAAAGCCCTGCCGAGGGCCTCGCCAGGCTCCCTGCCTCCAGCCAGGCACCGCGCTCAGGTGGGGGCGCCCAAATAAGGGCAAGTAGAAAGGGGAGACGGAGGTGTTGATGAGACGAGTCTCGGAGGGCAGCCAGGAGACTGGGCAGGCCAGTGTGCTGTCAGAAGGGAGATTATTTAATGCATATATGTATGTTAGGGTTTCTGCCAAGCGTACTTACGACATGGTATGCAGGGAAAATAGCCACGAGGGCCAACTGGCAATTTTCTAATTTACTATACCTTTAAATATGCATTATGATAAATTATATTATTATTACAAGTATACATATAAAGAACAATTTAACTGGTTTGTATCATACAAAGAACACATAGCAATGGGGATAATCTGCAAATTCATAGAATCATAGAACGTTAAGAGTTGGAGGGGACCTCAAAGCCCGCCCAGTGCCACCCCCTGCCCTGAGCAGGGACACCTCCCACCAGCCCAGGTTGCTCCAAGCCCCGTCCAACCTGGCCTTGAACCCCTCCAGGGATGGGGCAGCCACAGCTGCTCTGGGCAGCCTGGGCCAGGGGCTCACCGCCCTCACAGCACAGAATTTCTTTTCAGAAACTTGCTTTGTGTATGTTCTCTTTCTAAAGTACATTGTTGTTTTTCTCGGCTTATGACTTGTCTTCAGCTGATCGGTTTGAATTACTGAGTCAGTGTTCCAGGCTTGCTGACAAATGGATGACGGCTATTCTAGAGAGCTTAACAGCAGCGGTGATAATTTTGGAGATGAACATTTCAAAAAGAGAAATTCGTCTGGTTCTAATTCATCAAAAGAGATCAGGCAAGCTGTTGAAGAATGTCTGTTGGCATCTTCAAGTACTCTTGATGTCAGCAGAAAAAATATTAAGCATCTTACTGAGGAAATATATAGACTGCCCAACATAAAGGTGAGTAAATTGTTATGAGTACTTCTGATACCCTTGGCTTAAATATAGCACAGAGGAGTCAAGGGCTAATTGCTTTGTCAGATGAGTGGAAAGGCTACAGATTCTTAGCTATGATTTTTAATCCCTGTTTTTTAAGGAAAAGTCCCTATGTAATGTTATAGAGTTGTGTATCCTTTAGTCCCCTTTAACAGTGCTCTTTCCACAAAAATGTAGAGCAGTTTACAGTTTTCACATTCAACATTTTGTATGCCAAGGAATGGCCCCTCTCTTTCTGGATTTAAAACATGTTTATGTTTTTCTCTCTTAGTACTTTCATCTGGAAGGAAATGTCATATCAACAATTCCTGAGGATTTATTTCAAAAGCTGCCACATCTTGTTTGGCTGGATCTCCGGTATAACAAGATTAAAGCTCTTCCTCCCGGAATCGGTTACCACAGGTAAGATCATTGATCATATAGGTAATTTAATAAGAATTGTATTTGTCTTCTATTTTCCTTACTGTAATTTCATTATAACAGTTGGACTTTTATATGTTTTTGTTCAGCGTTGACCTCAGTGCAGGAGAGTCACAAATAAGCTTAATTTTGTTTACTAAAACTCAGATGAACTGAAAGGTCCAATTAATATTACGTAGTGAATTTCTAAACTCTTTTAACTTTGGAAGTGTAAGACCTGTTAGTTTTTTCATGTAGGTTTTGCACCATTTCCACTTTATTGACTGTAGGTGAGGTGAAAACGGGGACCCCCAGTTACAGACCTCATGTCACTCTGAAGTGACAATGGAGGACAGTTTAGTCAAAGAAGATTACCCATCAGATGAATGATGGTTTTTTAATGGTTGGCTGACATGGTATTACTGTTGGAAGGATTAGCTGGCTGTCACTGATAGAGATGGAACGTGCAAGGAAAAAGTACACCGTGCCCCTGAGAAGTGCATTTGCTGTGATCACCAAAACTAACTTCTCACCAGGTTGGGTTTTTTTTTTTAATGTACTTGGACAATTCCTTGCTTCTCGCTCCAGAAGTAGAAGACCACAAATCACAATGTGTGGTAATTAACAGGAACAAAGAAATGGTTTTGTTACTGGAAGGAAAAAAAAAAAAAAAAAAAAAAGACCAGCACAGGACAGTTTGCTTGCAGTTGTGGTTCTAAAAGAAACCTTTCTGTCGAGAGTTGAGTAAGGAGGAAAAGGAGGCAACCCTTGAACAGTACGTGCTACAGAATTTTCCAAAATAAGAAAAACCAAACAATTTTATGGCATCTTGTGATTGAAACAAGGTCCTTAAAGGTATTTTAAGATCATTTGTTTATGAATCATTATATATTCAATTTGTGATTAGAAAAATGCAGTAAATGAGGATTATGCTTCTAAAAATAGCTGAAAATTGTCGAGTTCAATCATGTGTTCAAATCTTTCAAATACAGCTTTCACAAATTATTTATAAATTGGACAGGACTGATAGTATTTTAATATGGCTTGTGAATTATACGATCATCATTGTATGAGTGGTTGAAATCCTTTGAGACTGAGATTCTCTGAGTGCATCTTCCTCGAAAATAATGTGTCAGTCATTAGTCCCTACGTGTATTATGTAGAAATATTCACTGATTAGTACTTAGCTGCATTTTATTCTTATTCCATGTTGGAGCATAAGCTGTATTTTAAGGTGTTTTGAAATTCTCTGGGTATGCTTTTCTAGAAGCAGCCAAAAGTGTAGTTTTCATCAAAAGTAGAGACTCGTTGAAATATTGTGCTAGTCTGGGGCCCGATCGTTTGAATCTTTTCACTGTTTATTTTAATAGATATTCTGATTAGAGTTTCTCCAGGTCAAACATAAATGTTGCCTCAATTGTGGAAATGGTGTCTAGCTCCCGGTGCAGGGAGGGAAGGTACCACTGTGACACTTTCCTCTCTGGAAATCCCTGTGAGATCTGGATGTACGTCTGGGCAGGGATCAGCTGAGGGCACGTTCCACATCATCGCTGCCACAGAGGCCGCATCCAGGCAGGAGCTGGCAAGAGCAAGCGTTTGCTGTGGCACAGGGCACGTGGCCTCAGCTCTCCCTGCATAGGGCCACAAGCAGTTCCGTGGCAGCAGCATCACCCCGACGTACCATGGTGCCTCAAACTGCAGGGGAATTTGGGTTTCGGAGTCTGGAATCTCCTGTCGCTTTCACTTTGGTTTTGCTTTAAGTGGAATTCAGTACTCTGCTTCGAAAATGCAGAAGTGAATACGGTGCTTTCATTTTTTCTGACTGAATTGAAATGTCTTAAAATATTGCCACAAATGTTAATCCGGTGTTGAGCAGCTGCCAATATGTTTGGCTTGTTTTTCTTCCCTAGAGGTAAAGAAATATTATGACAGAAACTACCAAGCTTTCTTCTTGTTTGTTGTCTTGAATTTTAACAGTAAACAAGTCAGATTGCAACACTAGTAAATAAAAACCCATTAACTTTTCTGTTAGGATATTTTTTCACTTATGGACAACACCTTGTCTATAGAGTATCATTCGATCTGTTATGTTGCTGGATATTAAAAGCTATTTAAAAGAAAGCTATTAAAATGGCAAAAAGAAGCAGTCAAAAGTTAGGAAGCAGGTCATGTATGGTCTCCGTTTCATAGCTGCCTGGGGGTCAGCGGCTGTGTGCTACAGGGGGAAAAAGAGACCATTTCCCTGCATCTAGAGGATGTGTCTGTGTCCTAAATGTGCAGTAGCCCAGAGGTTCCCATCAGAGACACTTCAAACAATAGTATATATGGCAACTCTGAGCCTTTTACTTGCTAAACAATATAAATTGTTTTCTGAGCACAGGCATACTGACATTTTTTCAGAAGCTTAGGATTTGTCTAAATGTTAGCAGATTTTCAGATATACAAGATAATATTGTTTTGATATGTGACATAAATGCCATAAATGTTGTATGTAACCCATGCCAAGCTTCTAGGCAGCTTCCAAGAATAGGAACACAAGACACTTTTAGAAAAAAAAGTTGAAGAAATTAAATACAAATAGGCGTATTTCTTTCTAATCTCATTATCTAAAAGGGCTGAGTAGTTCTAGCTCAAATTTAGCCTGAGGAACACACTCAACAACCCAAACAGTTGAAGCTCATCGAAATTGTAAACAACTGAAAACGATGTGTTTATAATTGGAACAGTCAGTATCAGACTTTAAAGTGATAAGCAGGCTTTGCAAAGAAAGATCAAATACTAAATATTGAAGTAGTATGTAATAAAATGGGCATAAATGCAAACTTCAGACTGTCATACCAGAAAGCTTTGGGGTGTGTTATTTTCCTGCACTGATGTTAGCGATGGAGAAGTGTGGATTTGCCTTGTGGCATCCTTTGTGTAGTAGGAGACAAAAGCAAGAAAAAAAAACTACGGTGGAAAAATATTTCTGTGTTTCTATTTAATTACATGAACTTTGCTTTTACAGTTAGTACTCTCTTCTGTTTTATTGAAAAGGCAATTGAAAACTCTGCTTTTAGAAAGGAATCCTATAAAAGAGCTACCCGCAGAGCTTGGTAAGTACTCGCTTCTTTTTTGAAGATATCATAGGCATTTTTTGGCTCTTAGTGTTTAATTCTGTGGTTAGACTTTAAAGTACTTCTGTATTTATCTAAAGAATGGTTTTAATTTACCATGAACATGTGATATGAGAGGGAGGAAAAATGACTTATGTTATTTATGATTGCCTTCATTGATAAGAGCGGGAAATTTTATTAAAATGTCTGTAGTGTTGTAGTCAGAAATGTTCGATATTGTTTCTCTGAGTAAGGCTGAAATAAAAAACATCTCAGATGTCAGACATCTCGGGCATCTGCATAGTCAGACATAAATAACTAAACATGATTAGAGCTGATAACTTCTACAGCAGTTTTTTTACACTCAAGGTTGTCTTTACAGTTTGTAACTTCATTTTACTAACTTTTTTTGCATTAGCAGTTACTACTTTGAAATAACAATTATTTCCAAATCAAGTGTTCCTAAGGGAAATGGATTCCCGGGATGGTCCACTCGAGACTCCTTGGGCTCTTTGGGTCCTCGGAGCATAAATGTTGGGTTGTTTGTTTTTTTTTTTTTTTACTCCATTTCTGATGTTGTCTGAGCTTTCAGGCTCCTTGCTGCGGTTCTGGGAAACTAACCTCCAAAGCGAGCTGGAGTTGTGTCACCAAAACAAATGGCTTGAACTGAAGATGGTCACCTAGTCAGGCCTAACTTCCTTCTGCTTATGTAGCTGGTGTTTGGACTGTACTTTGGCATATGTTTTTTGCATCTGCTTATGGTAAACATGCTGGCTCCTGTGCTTCATTGGACTTCATTATATTTGTTTTCACTTTCCAGTACTGTCTACGTAAGGAAGTAGCTTACCTGCCTCTCTCCCTCAGGTGACATCTCTGCTAGTAAAGAAAATGTGCCCAGGAATGTCCCTAGTTACTGAGACCAGTTGGCACAAAATGACCTGTTCCTATACAGTTACACTGGTTTGGTCCCAAAGCGGGTGTTGGCAGCATGCAGAACTCCCCTGGGAGTGGCTCTGCAGCGTCGTCGTTTCCAGGCCATGGGCAAGAATAGCCTGGAGAGGCCTGGCTGGTGCAGGCAGACATGCATCTCAAGGAGCAAGGTCACCATTTAGTGATGCACTTGTAGTCTGAGGTTCCCAAACACTGTTAGGTTTGCTGTTACTTTAACAAAGCTTTGCTATTCATACTTAGTGCTGCGAAAGTGTGGTCGCTCCTACTTCTTGGGTGATGCATTAAGAAAGAAGCAGGCACAGCGGTAAATGCCCTTGCATCACAGCCATTCTAGCCCTCTACCGTGCGATGCTCAGTCTTGCTTTCCACCTAGCAGTTACTCTGGGGCAGTCTGGACAGCTCTCTTCTTGAGGCTTCTAGCACCGGGGTCTTCCGTGCAGACCCGGCATTCTTCAGCTCTCCAAGGCCCTGCTTTCTTCAGACCTGCTGCCCACGGGCTTTGGGCCAGCTCATCCTTGCAGGACAGCCCAGAATCCCCTCTGGCCTTTCCCAATCTCCATGCTGAAGTCATTTGCAGCCAGCCTGCCGGAGGGTGCAAGTGTGCTGGGCACTGGCTGACCTTGCAGTGGAGTCATACATCCATAGGGAAGGAAAAACCAGCTGACCTCTGCGGTTCAGAAGCTGTTGACTCAGGCACAATTCACCCCCGTTACCAGCTCTGCTGTACTAGTCAGCTGTAGTTGTGTCCTGAAGCAGGGCTTATTCCTGTGGAGTCTGTCTCCTAGGACACTTACTTGAAGGAGAGCTTTGAACAGGGGATCAAAGCATATGAGTGCAGGGAAGTGGCCTCAAACTGGAGTTGGACTCGGTGACCTCTGCAGCCCTGCTGTTGCCCATCTGGCTGCTGGAGAGGAATGGCTGGTAGCCCAGGTAAGGGAAGGACAGAGGGCGTCAGTTGACCCATTCTGGCTTCACATGAGGCAGCCTGTTCCTGGAATAACTCTGCTTTTCTACCCTGAGCTGAGCAGTGACTTAATAAAAAAAAAAAAAAATACTATTTACTGATTTAAACATCCTCGTGTCTCAAAGTAGAATGGGCCAGCGGTATGCTGGCCTTTCTGCAGTAAAACTTGGTTCATGCAATGCTGTTTCCTAGACAGATACGGATCAGGCCTCTCTTCTACTGTAATACTTTGATACAGGTTTTCCAGATTGGTATTGAGATAAGGGAATTCCTACCATATGTGACATTTATCCATTTCTCCTGGCTGTGTGTATGATAGGTACCAAAAAAAGGATGCCAGCATTCCTGCTGTGTTGGAGGTTTTGTTCAAGCCACAGCAATTGCAAAAGAGTGCTGCAGGCTCTGCAGGGCAGGTCGTGTTGGGCAGCAGCGCGGTGGTGACAGGTGGCTGGAGGTATTTGTAGAGGCTGACTGCAGCCAGGCTGCCCAGAGCCGGGGGGGGTGCTCATTAGCGAGTGTGCAGTGATACCGGCACTGAGCAGGGGTGGCCCAAGCCAGGCTGGCCTGCTCTGCTAGCAGGACTTTCAGCATCATTTGCTTTAATCGCTTGCACGCATCCACTTCGGTATTTTTAACAGTCGCAAGGATTCTGGATAAGGCTGGCAGGATTGTTGTGCTGGGGTGATGCTGTCCTACCATATGCCATACTTTGGATGATCTCTTCTCTTGGCAGAGCCTCCATGTCCATGGCAGTGCCACCTAGTAGTCATATATACTACAATTGCCATGAGGTAGCATGTACAGATATATATGTGTGTGCACGTGTATATATATACACACATGATTTGCAGAACCGTGCCCCTCTCTGCCCCGCAGCAACTGAGCTGCTTCAGACTTGACTCCTTATGTATTGGACAACGTTAGACTCGGACCGGCACAGTGATTTGAACCTTAGCTAGGGGATGGTAAATGTTTTGCAAGGATTGCATTAATCCAGGTAACTAACGGCTCATCGTTTTCCTGCGGTGGAGCAGTGCTTGTCAGGACTTCCAAGGCCCCTGCGCTTCCCAGGCAGTGCATCGCAGGCTTCTCCGCTCACGGGACCTGAGCAGATTGCCAAGCAATCCACCTGGTAAGCTGGGAGGAAACCTGGGAATTGTGCTGTGACACTGTGAGGCGTTGTCAAAACCTAGTATGTTTGTACAAAACACTCGTGTTTTGACAAGACAGCTTTTTCTGACAAAATCATGTTTCATGAGCTAATTCCCAGCCCACTCTTCCTCCTACCCTTCCCTATTGCTCTCTTGTCGGTACGCTTGCCATCATAACCACCTATATCAAGAGACAGAGTAGGAGCTAATGCTGACAGTGTCAGCACTAACTCTGATTTGAGTTACCGTCCTGCAGTGGCTGTTCCGTGATTCTTGGTCCTCTGTCTTCGTAGTAAGCAGAATACCAGTTTTATGAGGCTAGTATCATCAGTACCAAACAAAAAGTCTGTAATGTAAACTGAGATGAGTTTGGGGGATGATCTGTGGTAACTCTATCTCAGCTGTTAGTCTTTGTTTCTTGGGTGTGTTTTTAACCTAGATCTGCAATGAATTTGCAATGTTTGTCTTCATTCATTGAACTCTTTTTTTTTTGTTTGTTTTGTTTTGTTAAAAGCTACTTGTTCAATGAATGAAAAATCTTCGGAAGGGGAGCAGAAGTCTGGTAACAAAACCGTTTTGTTACTCACCTTGTGGCTGTTCCTAGAGCGTTTATACTGGTTCAGATGATTTGTGTAGAATTATCATGTGTTCTGAATTCAGCTATCAAAGATGAAAAATTAGTTGCCAGCCAACATGTTTCAAAAAATGATCTCAAAGTCCAATGTACTATGCGCTGGTTGGGCAGTATTGTGGGGAACCTGGGATATGTGCCTTCTGTTTCCAGGGCTGCCAGTGGCTGCTGGAGAAGTCGGGAGAGTTACCTGGCTTTGGGTAAGTCATGGGGCTGCCCAGGCCTCAGTTTCCTCTGCTGTAAAATGGGGATGACGATACTGTTACAAAACTCTTCAAGCCTACTGAAGAAAGCATCGCACAGGAGAGAGATAATTTTATTGCTGCATCACCCTAAGTGTTCTTTAGAATGATTTGGGAGCAGTACTAAAGAATGAACAATCTCAGTAGGTGACGCAGTTTAATATTTCATTTTAAAATTTTGTGAAACGTCTGCTGAAAGGTAGAATGCCAGTTTGCCATCCTCCCAGGCGTGCGAGCGCAGTCAGCGCACACTGCCGCATCCCGCAGCGTGAGCTGGAGCTGCGTGTCCTGGGTAACTCCCCCACTGCATTCAAATCATCTTCAAACCTCGGTGGTTTTCAGCAAGATAAAAAACTGATTTCATTTTTGCAGTACTGAAGTCATCTGTGTGATTCATTTTGATCATTTCTGTTTAAAAATAGGTTCAATTTCTTCATAAAAAACTATTTTAAATCTAATTATATTCCCAAATAGTTCTTTACAAGGTGCATTTTCAAAGCCATTTCTTCTTGCTAATAATGTAGCTCTTCATTTCTGCATTTATATTTTATGATTATTTGAACTAATTTTCTAATTTGTGAATCATGACTGTATGAAAAGGCATTCTGGTAATTGTAGCTCACTTAGCAAACTTTTGTTTTTAGATTGTTAGAATACAGTCAATTTGCTAAATCTCCAGATGTCGGCATTCCTTATCAATGCTATATTGGCAGCAGTCAATGGGATTGTTTCGGGCACTAGGTGACAGACGTACATTCATATCTGAGCTCTGTGGATATACTTCTTCACAAAACTAACTGCAATAATTACACAACAGTGTATTTAGCCTCTGTGCAATAAACATGGATTTTCAGTTTCATGTACTTCTGTTACTCTGTAGCATAATTACATGTACAACACTGCTGGCCTGTTGTATTTTTAGTTTGTAGTCAAGTAGTTCTTCCTTTGTGCTTTTTTTTTTTTTGTTGTGTGGCAGTTTGTCTGCCCTGGGGTGTTTCCCGTGATCTGTGGTACCAGGGAGTTCCTCTTTTCTGACCTCTCCTCAGAACTGTTCTCCTGCGAGACGCTGGCTGGCTGATTCCGCATTGTTCCCTCTTAAACTTCAGTTACAGCAAACCAACGATATGTCTGGTTTGCAGCAGCACATGGTACACAGGCAGTGTAGTTAAACTTTCATCTGAGTGTTTCCCCAGGGATCTCAATGAATAATTTTTTTCAGTCCCATTCCTATTTGGTTTCCCCAAATCACCTCAGTTACAATTTGAGTGCAATTGTGGAATAATGATTCAGACAGTTCTCATTTTCCTTGGTTCTCAGTCTGAGTTCAACTTTAGCAGAATTCAAAGTAATAGTTCTGATTAAAATTTGAGAGTTCTAGTTCTAGCTGTGGTCTCTGGGGAGAAAAATCAGCTTTGAGTGTTTTTTAAGATTTGAGTTTGAATTTTCCTTAGCTCTCAAGTAAGTAACTTCGTTGCTGTTGGGATGGCAAAACTCAACTTTTCTTACACTACTGATAAGCTACCAGTCAGCTCTTACCCTGTGGCTGATCAAAGAAACAGATAAACAACAAAAAATCAGAATGTTAGTTGAAAAGAAGTTTTAGGTGCCTTTGTTCTCCATTTCAGTGAAATTGGGACAAATCTGCATTCCATGGTGGTAACAGGCTGTCGCAGTGGATTCTCTGTGCAGCTGTGGTATGGTTTGGCATGCAGCAGGTTGTACGTGCTGCCTCCTTGCTGCGGAGAATCCATTTGCTCCGGGGTCTCCAGTCCCTCTTCCAAGAGGAGGGACCCCAAAGGAGCCGGCAGTTGCCCCGTGGTGGTGCTTGGAGGAACGAAGGCCTTGGTGCTCCCCAGCTCCCGGAGACCACTGGTACCTCCTGCAGCTGCTCGCTGCCTGCAGTGGCTTTCCTCCTGGCTTTTATTTCTTCTTTTTAAGTGTACTCTGTCAGTGTTGCTGTAGTTGACATTCCTAGAGAAGTAATGTCAAATGGAGTTGTTAATAACATTGTAAAATTTGTTTTGTAACATTCCATTCAGCTTTAATTACTGGTAATTTAAAATCAAATAGCTGTGCTATTAGTAATGTATTTGTCATTTTTGCAAGTCAGGTTTTACAAAAACATTTTAAAAGAGCAAATACATTATTTTATACTGTAATGAATAAACCAGATAGGCACAGTCAGAATTTTAAGCAGTCAACCTGTAGAAGGGGAGGCAGATTAGACTGCACAGTCAAGCTGTGAAGACTTAAAGTGTGGAGATTTAAGGTCTGACTCCAGTAATACAACATGAAAAATATATTCTGATTGACTAGATTGAGATTGTCTATGTTGTCTTCAATGCTGCACTTCCTAAGTGCATTATTTTAAAACATATGTCAGTCTAAAATAAATGTCAGGACAAAATATATCACCTTTCTTTTAGAGACTTGGTACATTTATGTTTTGAAAGATTTAGCAGACTTCAACTGTTGTGGTTTTGCTTGAATCAAAACAGACTGAAAGTATTATTTAATTCTCCAAATCCAGTTAGGAAGGGAAAATTGCTAATTTTATTTTATTTCTATGAAATGTAATTTATAAATATTTATAAATATAAATAATCAGTATAAATCTGATTCCCGAAATAGCTTGTGCATATTTTGCACTTTGTTCCCATTTCACCAGACAGTAAGCAGAACATGACAGATGACTTCTGCCCTGACAGTCAGCTCCTCTGCACGTGTGTAACCTGTGCCGCACACGCTTCTGCGGAGGAGATGAGCAGGGGGCTGTGGCAGGTCTGCGAGACACACGAACTCATTAACCCCTGGGAGGCTGAAGATTTATGTCCTTTCCTTGTTTGTCGCCGAGAGATGGTGGCCGTTTGTTCCTTGGGCAAGAATAGCTAACGGTGAGGCTGGGAGAGAGAAGCAATATGGGCTCGCTGATTTCAGAAGTAAAAAAATTAGAACAATGCACTAGAAAGAAAAGAAGGAAAACTTTAAAATCTTTAATTCCTTTCCTTTCATATGAAAAAATTAATGTAGGTCAAAAACCTGATTTATCAACACCACAAATCCCATTCATTATGAATAAAAGCATAAGAACAGCAGTTAGGGGGTTGTACTTGTTGGCTTAGCTGTTGTGAGGAAGTTCATTTTGTCTGGACTAATCTTGAAGGGGCAGAACAATTTGTTTAGAGAAATTAAATAATTAAAAATTTAAAAAATAGAAGATAAAAAACATTAAAAGATTGCAAAGCTATTAAGCAACAGGAGAATATGAGGGCAAAAAAAGGTAAAAGAAGAAAAAGTATGCAAGCAATGACAACAAGAATGACAGAATCTGTTTTATAGAAATTCATGTGAAACATGTCAGAAACCAAAATAGAAGATACCAAGGGGCAGAGTACACGCCAGATGATGCTACAGCTCTGGCTCAGTTCAGCGATGTGTCCCCTGCTGGGAAAAGGCGGGAGTTCTTGGCAGAAGAGATGAGTTTTTGTGTTTCAATGAGAAGTATATGAAGTGATAATGTGTGTTTGGCTCTGTATACACCTGGGCCAAACTCTGGAGCTGGGTTTCAACTTTGAATTACTTTTTCACAAAAGCTTCGGTCTGCAGGTGGCCATGGTGAAGCATGGCAAAGCAGCGTCTTTAACGTTCTGAGGAGTTACTTTCAAGGAGAAAGCAAACATTTCAAAGTAACTCAGTCTGGTCTGCCCAGAATAGCCTGAGATTTGGGAAGAGAAATATAGCCCATCAGGAATTCGGTAATAATCTTAGGATTACGCTATTAGTAGTACTATGCATATGTAACACTATCAGTTATTTGTAGCTCTAAAACCAGCAATCTAAAAGTCTATAGACTTGGCCACGTAGATAATTTAAGGTAGAATATAGTATCTGCACATGTATAATAGTAATTACCATAGAAATCATAAACACAGTTAATACCAGTCATTCAGTTGGACTCAACTGCTCTGTGTATCTGAAGACTCACCCAGCTTTCAAACGTGGAAAGGTTGGGCCTGATGGGCTTTCGAGGTCCCTTCCAGCCTGGGCTGTTCTGCGATTCTGTGTTTGCTAAATTGTATCGTTTTCACAGGAAACTTAACTTCGTTGACAGCCTTGAATCTGAGACACTGTCCCCTTGAATTTCCACCTAAAGATGTCATACAAAAGGGTTTAAAATCCATCCTGTGCTTTCTTCGGAATTCTGGGAATGGGAAGCTACCCTGTATGGAGCCAGCCACTTCAGGTATGTTGGAGAGGTATTGGTGTGCATTTACTGCAATTTGCTTTGAAAAAGTGTGAACCAAGGGATTTTTCCTTGTGGGCTTTTTCGCTAATGGGTGTCGTCCATCTTTGCATTTGAACGGGATATTGCTGGCTAGAATAAGCGAGGAAGAAGAAATGCTTCAATGTTGTGATAAAAAAAATCAAACTGTGACTCTTGCACCCTTAAGAGGAGAAGAAGAGGTTGTATTTGTACAAGAGGAAGTCTTAATTACATGTGTTGTGGTTAGAGACAGAGAAGATGAAGTTTCAGCAGAGTCTGTTCAGAATCAGCAGAGAAGCAGCACGAACAGGAGCAGAAGGTTGGGCCGTTCCACTAAGGTGAAGAATGGCTATTGTGCATGCAGGCACTCAGAGTAGTCGAGAGGATAACTGTACATTTATAGGGAATATGGGGAAATGGACATAGTAGAGAGATGAAAGAGGACACTTAATTAGCAGATGACTGTGCAAAAAAAAAAAAAAAAGGGAAATTCAATACCTGGCTTAAGAAAAAAGGTGGAGCTGATAAAATGACAGATGGCTCAGCGTAGCTTCTGTTTCAGGTCATAGTCTGGTTCAGACACTTAGGCTGCTGCAGACACTGAGGGGGTTAGTGACAGCCTCCCTGGGGTGACAAACCCAAAAAGTCCCGCTAGTCGATTGCCTCCGTGACACCGGCAGAGGCCTGGTGGGCAGAGGAGACCGAGTTGATGGTGCTGCAGTGGGGCACCAGGGCTGCGCTGGGGGCCACTGAAGGCTGGCAGATGCTGGCCCCCTCGGCGCGTGCAGGGCCTGCCTGCGTCCTCCCCCAGCCCCGGGCAGGAGGGTGCGGAGGTGAGAGCGGGGCTGGGCAGCACCTGCGGGCACATCCCAGAACCAGCTCTCTGCTCGCTCCGGGCCGCTGCTCTGCTCGGGCACTGGCAGGAGGCAAGAGGAACATGAAAATAGGCATGGAGGAAGTTGCGTTGTCTGCCTGTGTGTCATAAGGAAGGTGGGGATGTAATTACCAAATTTGTATACAATCTATCTGAAGCGCAGACCTACTTGTTCTTAAAAATGTCGTGCGCTATAAATACACCATAACTAATTTTTACAAGCTGCTTCACATTGTTCATCCGCATGCCAGAAGCCTGATAGTGCTTTCTGTGTTTTCATATTGTGTTTCAGCTCACATTCTTCAAAGACAAGCACAATTTGCTCTTTTATCACACTTTCTCCTTTTTTCCACACAGTATTGCAGTTATAAATTTACATTAGGAGGGTAAAATTAAGAAGTTGTCAGCAGAGAGGAAAAGATGCAACATCATTTGCATTATTTATGGTCCGATAGGTTCCAGAAGTCATTAATAATAGAAATACTGGGCATATTCCCACAGAAGAACGCTCCTTATACTTAAGCTTTCCTGTAATGAAGGCTAATTACTGTGGCTACCATTAGTATCAGACTGGAATTAGGGGTGTTAAAATGTGGTATCGTTAAAGGGAACGCAGTGAATTCAGAGTGTGGATGAGCCACTTAAAATGCTAAGCAATACGCTGAAATATAAAAATATCAACTCAAAATACCATGATGCTGAAAATGAAGTCAAAATACTGATGTAAAGATAGTGACTAAATTTTTTTTATTGTCAGTTCCGTGTATGATGTCATTAAAGGGAACCATGAACACGATTCTTGTCTTCGTGTTTTAAGACCTTGTTTATAGTTCTTGATTCAAATTTTATCCTAGTAGTGTTGCTTGATTACAGCCATTTACCTTCGCATTTCACCACGTTTTAGCATGACTTGAGACCGAGCAGTGCATTTTTCCACAGAGACAAGTTTTATCTGCGTTACTAGTGCTTAATGTTTACATCATTTTTTCCATATTAGTGGACATTTATTTTAGCATGCATAACATGTCAAAATCTGGTTACTTAACATGTTCAGTCATCAGGATCTCAAGTGAAGTTACAGACTAAGGCACCCTCTGTGTCACCCTCCTAGCTCGGCTTTTACACTTGGGAGAGAACTTTCTAAGCAATCTGCAACCAGATTCACGTGACATACTAGGGAAGTTCAGTAGCTCAGTGGGTCGGCAAGTGAAGCCATTTTCTCAGAAGATCTAAATCAAGGCTTGTTTGAGACCATGGTTTGTTAGCTTCACACTGATTTTGATACCACCTCAAGCAAGGATTGTGCCAGGTGAGAGCTGGAAGTTGACTGAGGCAGTGCACGGGGGAGCAAGCCCAGCGCCTGCCTGCACGCGGTGTTCCTCGTACCCGCCTCGGGCCACGTCGCTTCACAATTGGTGTAAATGCTTCATCTTGAAAAATGTAGAGTGTCTTCCCGGAAGGAAACTCGTGATATATCAAAATAGACCTTTCAAGGTGCAAGATTTCTCTTTTAAATATATTTTACTGTTGCAGAAGTCCAGTCCTAGTTTACTTTTTAATGTAGTCATAATGATAGAGCTAGAACCCCGAAGTTCTGTCTCTCCCAGAATTGCCCATGCTGCAGGACTCAGCACGGGCTATTGCTAAATGTTATGGCAATGTCAGAGATGTCCTCTTCTAGGAAGTAATCAATGGCCTGTGGAAGTGGGTGAGCTTTGTTAGCTGTTTTGGGTTTGTTTTTCTTTTTTGTTAAATAATAGCATTTTAATATAGGAACATACACTGGTCATTTAACTTATTTTTTTGCTGTACCTTCTGCAGAGTGTCTCGTGTTTACTGGTGCATAGTGCTACGTTTGTTTACCAAGAGTACGAAAATGAAAGGGAAAAAAGCTCCTGGTTTCATTTGTGCTTAATGTAGTTGCAGCTGATGTTTGTTTTTCTGGACGTGGGCCTAATGCCAAGTGGAGGTGTTTACTCGGTATTTCCATCAACAGCACAATAACGTTTAGAATCAAAACAGGAGAAACACTTGGGAGTGGGAATAAAATGTCAAACATTTGCCCTTAATTTTCAGTGGAACTAATGTGGCTCTCGGATATTCAAAATTATGCCTTTTATAGACTTTCAAAGTGTTTTGGTAACAAATCGTTATCACAGTTGCAGTACATTGGAATGCTTCAGTCCAATTCCACTAAGCTTTCTCTAGCGTTCAAGTGGAGTTCTTGTGAGCAAATTATGCAAAACTGAAGCAAAACTTCTGTGCAGTAGAGTACCCACCACTTCTTACTGCGTGTATTGATAGGAATTCTCCCCTTTTACAATTAGGAAATTAATTTATCTGTGAGCATTTTTAATTGTTATCTAATATAAAAATTTCAGAGTAGCAACAAAAGCATGTCTTTGTATGTTAAAGAAGTAAAACCCCTGAGCAGAAGCAAGTCTCTGTCCTGGGGACATCTGGCCAAGTCTATTTGTGTGCTGAGCTCCCAACACGAGTGCAGTGTCAGGAGCTGAAACAGCTTTTCTTGATTTTGTTTTTAAAGCTATGCAGACTAGGAAAATAGGCTGTCTGCTTTTTATCTTTTTATCTGTGTGAGGTGAACCAGTATTATTTTTCAGAGATCACTTTCTATGCTCAGCAGTAGCAATTTAGAATTAATTTCAGCTGATCACTCTTCAAGTTAGTATGTGAGTGAGTTTTGTTTGGGAATTAGCAGAGTCGTGTCTGACAATGGTGGGTTTGTATGGTAAAGTGGACTATTACAGCTGTTTTTCCAAGTTCTCTTATGTGTATGTTACATGCTTCCTTTCAAAATAAACACCTAATACACTTGAAACACTCTAGTTACTTATTTTGCTTTTTAAATCCCGTTCAATGGGTACACAGTCTTGAAATTTTTGAGATTTGGTTAGTATTCTTCAAAACAGCATATCAAAAGCATTTTTTCTGATGATTTTTGTCTGCATAAGAGTATGGGATTGCATTCTGTTCTGCTGAATTCAAACCCAATAGATGAGAATGATGAAACAATTATAAATTATGCTCTGGAACAGCATTGTAACTTAATTATGTTAGCATGTTTAATGTTAGTTTAGATAGTGGTGTATTTAAAGAAAAATAATCCCTTGGACTTTAATATTTGGAATCTGTGGGCATGCACATGAAGCTTGGGAACCTTCTGTAATATGCAGGAGTTTTTGCTCCCTCCCACGTGGTCCATCTGTTCCCGTTGGATGGGAGCAGTGTGTAAGTAGTAGTATATACATACTGCATGCAGAGAGGGTGACAGAATGTACCTTGGAACAATGCTGCTTCTCTGAAATGCGAGAAGAGGGAGATGAAATCCAGTGTGTTTCTTCTCTAGGATTCGATGAACATCCTGAGCCTCTAGAACCAAACCCTTGCGTATCTTACGATCTTTCAACCCCAGTCGGAGGTGAGCTGGGATATATTTAGTTGTTGTGGTTATCGGTTGGGCAGCAGAAGGCCTAGGGTACGGACCTACCCCAAAAGGCGGGTGAATTCTGCGGTGGTCAGCTATTGCTGAGCGTGGCACTGCTGCGGATACCCCGAGAGCTCACGCACACAAACCATGGTCACCAGTATCTAACAGTCACGCCTTGGTGCAGCGCACATACACCCTGGAATCAGTCATCCTCATGTAAATATGGAAGATCACTGAGTAAGTTCAGTTGTGTGTGAGGATTAATACGTATAAAGGTGTAATTTGATATAATGCTAAATTTGTTTAATCTGAGATGCTAGTTGGGATTAAGTGCGAGGTGTGCTAAAGCTTTCATTGGTACCCTGGTTGTCGTTGTTACATTACATTACATATTTAAATTGGTTGTGTTAAAAGATCTTTCCTGTTTTGGCTCACAGATTGCATTTGGGCACTTGTAGTATGTTAATGATTATGTATCTGTTTGCATTGCCTTTTTACTTCCTCTGATACATGGAACATATTTTTAACTCCTGTTCCTCATGCAGAGAACTCTTATCTTTAATGCAGTCATACACAGTTCATGTAATACTTATTTGTATCCAAATCTACATTGGCAAGCTATAAATGCTGCAGAAGAATGAAGTGAGAGAAAGAGTTAGGGTTATATACAGCCTTAACTCAGTCCTTACATGCATATGTGAGTCTTCATGTCCACTCTATTTTTTTCTTCCAAGTAGTGATCCCAGTACAAAGCTGGGATTTTCCGCTTTTGTGTCCAACTCCGTCGTTCCCACAGTGTCTGTGGCACGGCCGTGTTTGAACCCTGCTGAGGTCCGTCGTGGCCTCTCTGTTCAGCTGCCTGGGTCTGGGGCGGCCCCGAGGGAGGCGGGGGCTTGGTGCAATCTGGGGCGAGAGGGGACCTCCAGCGAGAAGGACTGTGGACCCACCCTGAGAACCCGCGGGGTTTCTGTGGGGGGTGGAGGACGCGCGGCTCTTGAACCTGGTGTGAGTCAGAGGTACTGAGCACTTCACAAAAATGATGTAACCTTGAATCAGCTTCTGCATGGTGGAATTGATAAAAAGCTGGGTGAAGAGTGTGCCAAATTATGAGGCAGGCAAATTATCAATCAAAAGGGAGGCACTGTTCTGCTCACAGACATCAACAGGCTGTTGGCTTCTGCCAGAACACAGATTGCTTTAAACTTGGGACAAATCTTTCAGAATAAAATATGTATTAAAAGAAGAAAAGACCAACGAATCCCACTTCTGTTTGATTGATTGACACTATCTAAATGCTGTGTTTTGCTTCGGAAAAACATCTAACTTAATTGATACGTAAGATTACAGTAACCTCCCTTTGATTCCAGTAGAAATGCCACCTGTTGAAAAGCTCCACTTAAGTGAACTGTTGCAGTCCGGTTTGGATTCGTCAGAGGAGTGGCCTAATGAAGAGGAAAAGCTGAGATTTCAGAAGCTGAAAGAAGAAATTATAAAAGATGAAAAAGAAGAATTTCTTGCCGATGAGCATGTATGTGCAATCCGGGATTTTACTGAAGCAGGGAAAAGGCACAGAAAGAACGAGTCAGCTCGTCTTTGCAGGTGACTAAGCTCCACGCAGTGCTCTATGATAAGGGTCTTGCGAGTGCTGGAAAACTCTGCATTTCTGCTGGAAAATATAAGAGAATCTTAATATGCATCACTGTACTCATTGTCAAGTATGTATTTGGTGAATAAATACCTATATAGGATACAATATAACTTTTATATTTTCTATTCTTTAAAATTTTTTTCCAAAATTAAAAAACACTATCAATCTTTATTTCCTCATTTACTTCTTTTTTTCCTATTTTTATAATTGTACCCTTGAATGTCCACATTCATTCTACTGAAAAACAATAGAATTTTATAATGCAAAATAACAAAGGACTGTAGAATCCTGTACGTAACTTAAGTTTTCATTTCTAGTATATGCAATATGATAAATAACTACGTATAAATACAAGATAATACATTAAATTCCTTTATGTTTGCACTCAAAGCATTCAATAAACACTTTATTTATCATATTTCATAATATGCAAATAATGCAAACCCTATTTGTGAGAATTTGATGGTAAATCCCTTTTGAAAAAGGATTTGTGCATAACGGAGAGAATAAACACACTGGAAATGCCCTTAATTTTTTTTTTGTCCAACTTTTTTCAGTATTTACTACGATACCAGTGAAATTTTCCCCCAATATTAATGAACATTATTCTTGTTACTTAAAAATTATTTGTTAACTCTAGTTTTTAATAAACTAGAGTTGACTGATTTTTTAAAATATTGACCATTTGATTAGGTTTCAGATTTCAAACACAAATAGAAAGGGATTTTTATATTTTCCGTGAGTTTTCTTTCCTGCCTTTTCTCTTTCACTTCTCACCCTTTGGCCTTTGCTCCCTCCATCTCTCTGCTGGCCCTCCCAGAAAACTTGTGCAAGAGGCTGTAAGTCAGTAGCAAAAAGCCGTGTGTGATTAGGCTGGAAGGGCTGGGAGAAGTCTCGGATAATCGGGGATTGCTGCTTTGGAGGCCAGGGGTTTAGCTGGGGTGGGCGCTCCCTGGGCGAGCGGTGCCGGGGCAGGGGCATGTCCTGCGGCTGCCTGCTGCTCCCTGGGGTTTTGCAGACTGTTCTGTACTGATGCTCCCACCATTTGGGGGGAATCTGGTTTTGAAGTATCGACAGTGTGGAACAAATCTGGCAGAATTCATGGTTTATGCTTACTTTTTTCCCTCACAATGCAACCTTGGGCTGGCAGTGCTTTTTGTGAAGTAATTCATTTGGTAAATTACTTAAACATGGTTTTTACTTAAATATTTTAATGGTTATATTAAATAAAACAGACTGCTCCTGTACAGGATCACTAGAAGATACAAAAACTACATTTGGAGTGTGTATATCACCATCTTTAAATGTGCTTAGTTTTCTATGTATTATTTAATTAACAATATCAAACTGTACGTTTTAAAAGAAGGATGTCCACACAGATAAATAAATTTACTAAGTTTCTATCCTATGATAGGACAATCCGAGCAAAGCGAGCTGAAAAGTGCAGATCGGTAGCAGAAAAGGAGCTGAAAGAGGAACAAACTTTATTTGAACAAAGGAAAAAGCAAATATTACAATGTCATTGTTTTAAAAAAGTTGTTACTTTCTTAATAGATTGCCTAGTTGACTAGCTACAAAGAAAGAAGGAATTTACAGTATTTTGCACTACAAGTGGAAGTCTAAAGAGTGCTTTTCTTTACAAAATACAGTGCTCCAAGACAACAGGACAGGTGACTTGCCATGCTTCTTGCCAACTCGGCCGTGGACCTCCATGAACTCCCATTCCCTTGAGCAGAAAATAAATTCTTTTCAATCACTGCATATGTTACATTCCGTGTGAACTTAAATTTATCTTCGCTGACGGAAGGCTACAGCTAGAGGGCATACTCTGCATATGACATAAAAATGTGACATATATCTCAGGTATAAAAAGTATAGAACAAATTTTGCTGAAAGAACTTGTTTGTATTTCTGCCTATTTTGCCACTACATGCACACATTTGGACTGCAGTTCAGAAATCAATCTGCTTGCTGCAGACTAGACCCAAGAAATGCGACTCACTGTCAGTCCGAATTTGTATCATCTTAGTGCCTTTCTTCTGTTATAACTGGCGTTGTAAAAGTCACCTTACAGAACAAACGCGTCTCCATGGCGCTCCTGGAAGCACCAGAGGACTGCATTAGGGAAGGGCAATGCCCTGGCTTTGGGAGTTGCAGGAGGTGGAGCTCAGGGTTCCAGCAGTTTGGGCTAAATCTGGTGTGCTTTGGTGCTCCCTGGGCATCCCCGCCCCAGGAGAGGGAGAGCCAGGAGGAGAGGAGCAGGGCCAGGGCATCCTTGTCTGCCCTTCCATGGGGCAGGGAATGCCGCCGGTTGGGCAAGATTCCCCACTCCTGAGAGCTGTGGGGCTGAGCACTCGTGAGCGGTCACTTGGGCCGGGGAAGTGAAGGGAGAGGATTACTGTGCTTATGTGCCAGCACTGGCAGTGCGAGGAGAAGTAGCTGAAGCTTGGGACCAGAGCAGAGAAGAGCTGCAGAACCACTGCGGACATTCAGAACCAGAGTAGAAATCATATTAATGAGACCTTTATTGATCAACCTCAAAAATGTGATGGTCAGACTACGCTGTCCAGTAGAACTGTTTGTAGTACAACTGTCTGCTGCTTCTTTATGTTCACTTAAACTTACTCAGTGTCTAAACTTCCCAAGTTGAAACTGTAGTCCCGAGATGAACCCTGTAGCGCGTTACAGTCCTCTGGGCAATTTAATTTCTCTGCTTGGCTTCTGTTGGAATCTGTGTCCTGCTCTTTGCTGCTCTGTTCCTCCCCTGAACTGGGAAGGCAGGGGGGGGCCTTTGCCGTTCTCTTCTGCCTTTGGGAAGTGAATGTTTCAGGAGGTGGCCCCCGGTGTTTTCTCTTTGTTAGCAATGTGTATAGCTGATGCGTATCATATGTTGTTCAGCTGTACATGGCGAAGCACGTGAACAAAAGTAGTAACATTCACCTCTTAAATTATGGCTTTAAAAGTTTCATATAAATTAACTTTTTTAGCAATAAAGGAATGCTTCAGGAATGGCGCAGCCAAGCAAAGTTGATGAAAGAAAGAAGAGAAACGTTCAGATTTTCACCTACAAATGCAGATACGGTATGTAACAGAAAATAGCAACAGAAAACTGGAAAAAACAATCCATGAATGATTCCCATTGATTTATTTTCTTCATACTCTGGATACTTAAATTTAAAACTTAAAAAGAGAAACCCAGAACTTTAAATGGCAGCACTTTGGCAGTGGCTTTGCAGACCTTTCCCCAGTGTCTGTGTGGCCGGTGGCTCCTGCGTGAAGTGCTGCAGCCCCACATGCCATGTGGGAGTTGCCACATCCTTCAAACTACTGCTCAAAATCTGCAGTGGCTCAAATAATTAGGCTGCTTGGAGGCGTTAGAACAGAAGTGTGTATGTTGAAATATGATTTTTTAAATTATTGAACGCCTCCGATACGAGATGTTGCCTCTGCCAAACTGACTTTGAAGTCGCTGGATTTTCTGGTTCCCCCAGGAATCTGTAAAGGCTGGCATGTGAAGGGAGGGCACCTCGTTCCTGGTTCTTTCTGAGTGTATACGAAAGGCATGAGAAGTGTTTCCCCCAAAGTAACAAACATTAAAATAAGAATCTCAAACAAAATTTCCCATTAGTTTTGCCATTAGGTTCTCATTCCTTATATACAGTATTGCAGTAGATGAGATTCTGGAAATGAATACACGTGAATTTTCCAGTGTTGTGGCGTGGAAATGAGCTGTACGGCAGCTGCCTGGTAAGGCAGCGGGAGGCGATCCCTGAAGGAACTGGAGATGCTGGGAGAGTTTTCCTCGGTGAAGAATTCTTTCATCTCAGTTTCCTGATTGCTGGGCATACTACCTTTAATCATGGAAGTGTGGAAATATACCCAAATTTATCTGAAATGTCATGAGGTTTTAAATTAAAATTAATTATGCCCCTCAGTGATAAAAAAGGGGTTTGTACAGATTTAGTGTTAATATCTGCTTAGCAACACCTGGTGCTCAAACAATAAAAAGGACCCTTGTATTACAGATTATAACTTTCCTAGAATTGTAGGGAAATTTGCAAGTCAACATCTGACACAACCAAACAATTTTTTGTCTATATTTAAAAGTAAAAACAAAGCAGCCACACTTCCAGCTTACTAAGGTTTTTTTACCTTTTTTTTTTATTATTAAAAAAACCCCAAAAACAACAGATTTTTTTAAACTAAGCCAAATTGTGTTACTAAATGCGTCAGTGCTTGGAGAAGTGTCTGAACTGGAGTTTATCAAAAGGGAGATTACACCAGCAGAGGCGGGTGCCCCCCTGGGCCCCGGGCAGGGGTAACCGAGCACCTACATCAGTGATCGCCTCGGCTGCCGCTTTCCCTGGCTGTGCAGGAACCTGGGCGTCCCACCCGGGCAGTTTACCCATGTTAATACAACCCTTTTTCACCTTTCTGCGCATCCGCAGTGTGATGTTTTCCACCAATTAAACAGCATTTCTGAATCCTGGCAGCAGCACTTAGCGAGGACCGCGTCAGAGCCAAGCTGCTGGCCAGGCCGCCGCCGCCGCCGCCCCTCTCCTCCCGCCCCGCGGCACTGCTCAGCATCACCTTCCCTTACTCCACCTAATAGAAATTCTGATCGAAACTTGATTTTTTACGCAGTACTACGTAATACTAAAACATGTTGGAATTGATGGCTGGAAAAGTGATAGGAGCAGGATTTTATTCCACTTCATGCATCTTCAACAGAGCTGTTACCTGCGTTTCAGTTGCCAGACTTTTTCACCTGATCTTAGGCTGTGATTATTCATTGCTGGCTTTTATTGTCCTGGAAGTGAAATACATAAATGTAGTGCTGCGATCTATAATAATGTCCTGCTTTCTCTGCACTTTAAGCTGATGATGTGAGCGCGACAGTTCCAGAGACTGGTTGTGTAGCAATATTCAACACAAAGGGTAGTTTCCCAATTTTAAAGCAGGAGCGTGACCAGAAGCAGGCTGTGGGAGAGACACATCGTCCTGCTCTCAGCAGGAGGGCTCGGATCTCAACACGCACCCTGTTTTTCACTGAACGTTTAGGCGCTGAATTCCTGCTGGAGCCCTGGGAACTGCCCCGGTGGGTGACTTGTGCTGCCGAGGCTGGGCAGGCGCCGCGTTCTCTGGGAAGAAAGGGCTTTGTTTTGGCCAACCTGACAGAAATTCAGCGTAGAAGAGAAGTGGATGTTGAATAACAAGAAAAGGATTAAGTATGTTGTTATGTGATACAATTAAACATTCCTCATTTTTCTCTTCCATGTTCCCACATACCTAACTGGGGAGAATGTGTTCAGTCCCAGAGAACAATTCTTCAGTTTCTCCTGCAAAAGTTTTTTCTTCTTTGAAACAAAAACGAGAAAAACAACCCCCGAAAAACCCAAAAGCCAAAACAAAACCCGAACAAACCGAACCTATTTAGGTACTTACAATGCTATAAGTGATAGACATACTCAATGAGGACAAAAGATGGGTTAAAAATGGCAGAAACGATCTAGGACACAAGTGCTTAGCGGCCTTTCTTGGAAGCTGCGTGTGCCCGGCTGTAACAGGCGGTGGCACCGCAGGATCACCCACCAGCCGGTGCTCCGAGTGTGGCGCTCCTCTGGCTGGAGTTCACAGTAATACCTAATCAATACCAACATTAATAAGAGCTTTGCAACATGTTCTCATATTGGTATAGTAAGTCTTTAATTTTTGCACTCATTTTTAGTGTATTTTTTGTTCTCCGATCATCTTGTTGGAAGCAGTTTTTGTATTCCTTGAGTGTTACAGAGAATATTCCTTTATTTAACCCTAAAGATTTTAGTTTTCAAGTTGTTCTTGTTGGAATGGGGGAAAAAAAGCCCCAAGGCAGCTACCCGTACTTAATAAAACTTAAAATATTTTTCTTAAAATTATGGGATTGTCTTGGATTTAGAATCCTAGTTTTGAGTAACTGTGATGAAGGCATGGAGAGGTGAGTAATGGTCGCTCGTGGTTGCCATTGCATGCCTTGACTTTCCCAAAAGTAAATCCTCTTTTTTGGTCATATGTGTCAGACCAACATGAGCATCCCACGTCATTTCTGCGCCATCTTCATCTTAACTGATCATGTTCCAGGGACAGCTGTGGAAGTGCGTTTGGTCTGTAGCATTCTCCTCCTGTTAGTTGACTGACTTTCCTTGCCGCAGCGTGGCAACAGAAGCATAGTCACAGGCAGTACTATTAAAACATCACTGGCAGTTTTATTGTAAGCCAGTTTAGAGGGAAGCTTTTGCTTTGAGAAAAATGAAGTGCCTGTGAAATATTTCAAATCTACCGCAATAATTTTTCTCAGTGCAAAACCTTGGGAATTTATTAACTTGAAGTATAGGTAAGGTTCTTTGTATGGGAAATCACTTGGCTTCACAGAATAGTTTTGAGTTTTTAAAGGCGTTCAACCTGGCAGAACAAAACGAAAATTTTTTTGTAGCTTTACATGGAAAATGCAGAAGGAAGGGCCTACCCCTACAGCCAAGTGCTAAGGGCCCGCTTTCTGGGAAGGCGGAGGTCGGGCTTGACTGAGCTCTTCCACAGGTCACTCCACAGAAGACTTTTGAGCAGGTACCCGTCAGTATTTCCCGTTAGAGCTGTATCCTACCTATCCCCTGATAGAAAGGGATGGGGGCTGTGCAGCCCCGCCGCCAGAGCATCTGGCAGAGTCGCAAAGGGCAGGTGAATTAAAAAAAAGGTGAAAAAAGGTGTTCAAGCCAAGCCTTCTCACAGCTTTGATTTTTTATTAACTGGACTCTGTATTAAGCCGTCTTAGGGAAATGGGAGCACGTTCATGCGGTGTGACAAGTGGGAGAACGTATGGGAAGTGTCCTCCCAAGCGCGTGCGGCACAGTGTGGCACGGGGAGCGCCCAGGGCCCTGCCCGCTGCTGCGGGGGGGCTCAGCGCCCCAGCGCCGCACCGCGTTCCCCAGCAGTCACCGGTCACTAACCAGGGCTTCAACCGACTGCCGCTGTTACAGCACTTTTAATTGCAGTGTGAAACCGTTTTTAATTGCTGTCATTTCCATGTTATGTGTTAGCATTATATTTTGCTGTAGATACCAAAAAGTACACCATACGCTGCGTATGACATCAGTCACTACGCTGTGAAAGAGGGAGCTGAGAAACGCGACCATGCACCTGTGGAAGTGGAAGAAAGGTTGCTGAAAGTAAAAGTTGAAGCTGCAAAGTGAGTGCCAAAAAGATGAGATTATATGCTGTTCCTATGTAACGCTATTGATGACTTCCAGTCAATTTTGTTAGTATGAAGGTATTTATTTCTTTTTTGCTGTCTGTGAAGTAAAAACCAGCACCCTAATCAACACACACTGTGACTAAGAGAAATAAAAAAATAAGTTAATTACAGGCTTTTTTTTTTTTAAATTGTTTTAAAAGATAATCACTAGCACTTTGGGACTTGCAGCTGAGCTACATGCATTTGCTCCTTCATGTACAATGCCACATCAAAACAAGAAGCATGCTGCTAAAGCAATTCTTATTATAGTAATAATTTCTTTTAATAATAAAGCAACTATTTAATTGTATTTCTGTATCATCTTAACGCAGTGAGTGTGAGCCAGGGGGCTGACTAGAAATTGGGTATCTCTGGTCCTTTTTGCAAAATGGACTAAAGAAATGTCAGCGGATGGATGGCCTCACCTTGGCAGGCACCTGGAGAATAAACGTACATACTTGTCTCAATTGCTCTGGCCTGGCAGCGGGGCTGGAAAATACCTGAAATCAGTCTTCTTTATGAGAGTTAAAAAAAAAAAAAAGAGGAGAGGGGAGAAGTGTGAACATGTCCCAGTTTTTAAGAGCCTGTAAAATGTTTGATGCTGGTTTTAGAAAGTGTTCAAATTGAGTTTCAGGTTTTGTTCCATTTGGTTCTAACTTACATGGGGAAAACTCGAAATGCTCTGTTTGTTTTTCTGATTACAAGATGTGTTGGTTTGCTCCATTTTGCATCTCTAAAAATATGTACAGGCATGTTCCAGTTGATGATCTCAGGACATAGCTACTAAACAGGTGTCTGCAAATTAAGGAAAATTTTAATCAGCTTTAAGGAAAAACACACTTTATTATACTGTCTTGTAATATGGAAGAGAGGTGGTTACAGCTACCACAGCTATGCTCAGGCAGGTTTGATGAGCACAAGAAGTAAAGTACAGTAAATACTTTTATTTAGCAGTCCTTCATAATTCAGTCCTGTTCTTGCCTTGGCTTTCACACCTGCATGAGTATCCCAGTGCTTTGGGAAAGGCTGCTCTGTAGAACTCTCTTGTATTTCTGCCATCCAACACAATTTTCAATTTACAGGCAAGACGGTTGAAAAGCCGTTTGCATAAGCTGTATATGGCTCAGCCACTTGCCCCGGGTACTGCTCAGCACCCAGTCAAATCTTTGTTTCATTAGCACACCTTCTGCAGCGTTTCATTTAGTGTCCCGTTGGTGGTTCCTCCTTTGGATGGCAGGACCTTGTTCAGCTTCCCTGACTGCACACCTCTCCTTTTCCCTTTGTCATCCCACTGTCTTGTTCACCGAAAGTCTTCCAGCTTCTGCAGCAACCATGCAAAGCACCCGCCAAAACCAGACTGCCACACCACCAAACTCTGGCCTGGCCCCAGAGTGCCATCCGGCTTAGGCACGAGTGAGGCATAAATGACATCAATAACTGCATGAACAGATCCCTGCAAGCGTAGGAGCCAGTGTAAGGTACAGCGCTGCCAGACCACCACGCGGTGCATGCGCCACAAAGTGCGTATGAACAAAGGCAAAGCCACTGCATTTTGCTCGTTTTGCTCTCTATGTCTGTATTTCGGTTTTTGGCAGAAATTGGTTAAATACTTGAAACTGGAAGCAGAAGGGTCAATAAATATAAAGCGACTGAAATAATAATTTTACCATGTTTACTTCTCAGAGAACAGAAACTGGAACGGCGCCTCAGACAGCACATGCAAATGATAAACGCAAGACGAGAAAACTTAACAGGAACATCCCAAGTAGAAGTGAAGGAAGGAAAACGAGACATTGAGACAGTGAGTATCTTCTCTTTTTCAGGAATGCGGTGGTCTACACTGATGAACACTTGTTAATTTGGCATTTCTTTAATTTCACAAAAATCTCAGGTAGCAAATATTTAAAAATTAAAATTGTTAAAAATTAAACATTTTCTTTTTGCTTGTACACAACATGCACATATATTAACAGACATAAAACATGTGCAGTGTTTGGAGTCTTTCAAAAGCAAAGCCAAAATTCTAAGACAGAAGACAAAACCCAAAACCCAAGAAAAGCATAAAAGATGGCCAAAGATTAATATTAAACTCAGTAGACAAGGATGATGATTTTTATCACGTGCTGTATAAGCCATTCAATGCAAGTGGTTAATACAGAAAAAAGTTGAAATTCAAAATTATCAATTTACAATTGGAAAGAGAACTCATAAATCTATACCTTGAGACATCAATAAGTGTCCTGATTGGGAAGAGAAAACTGGGAGCTGTCATTAAAGTTGGCGGAGCTGTACACTTTATTTGCTTATTGCAACATTATTAGGAATTATTTTGCCTTGACTGAAAGTATTACTTCGGTTCTCTGAACTGCAGAGCTAGTCAGAATGAAGTTACACATCTTTCAGTAAAATGAGCCGGTGCGTGGCGGTTGGCTGGTTTGCTGTGCACAATCAAGGCTCTCGCCTCAGTCAGCTTTGCCTCTCAAGCCCGGGCTGGTGGTGGTGCCGGGGGTGTGAGGTGGTGACACTGATGGGATTCCGCAGGGGACACGGCCGCGCTCTGCCCAGGCTCCGCCAGCGGGGCCCTCTCACATCGCCTTCCGTCTCCTCCCTCTCCGGCTCCGGCCATTCCTGCTCTGTAACGTGCTCAAATGATAATCTTGTCAGATTCAAAAAGCAAACTGTCTTAGAAGTAGGCTTGCTGAGGGCAGGGGAAGTACAAATGCTCTAGACGGTTCTTTGAATGCCGTGGCGCATTGTGTCCGTATCGTGCTTTCTAATCAAGCGAGAAATCCCTGTCATTAATGTGTAGAGGTAGAGTATCAGTGGTGCTAAACGTGGCAAAGCCTTTTTCCAGTAAAGAATTACATTGTAGTAACAAATAAAGCCCTTTTATAATGCACAGGGAATGTGAAATGGTTTCAAAACTGTTTACTTGCTCCGAAGAGGAGCAGCAGCCCATCAGAAGATGGCTTCTCAGGCAGCAGTGAGAACGTGTGTGTGCTGGCCGTCACCTGCCTGGGGACCTTCCCTTACCCACGGGCTCCCGGGCCCTGCGGAGCCCCAGTGCTCACCAGAAGGAAATACTGGAAACACGCACGTGGCTGTAGCTGCCTGAACTGGTCACGTAAAGGCCATGGATTTCACAGCCTCTTTTTTGCAGTGTTTGCAGCACTTTGCAGTATGTGTACTTTTGGAAAAAAGAAATTCTGATTTTATTCAAAGCATCTTTTGGCCTCAAAACTGAAGTGATCTAATGCACTAAAGTCCAGCCTCCCCAATATGCATAACAGGGCAAACGAGTCATACGTGGTGCAAAGCGTCTGTCCCCGTGCCAGGAAATCCTGACACTGTTCTAAAATTACCCACGTCCCTCCCGCTCCATAACGTCATGCACCGCAGAGCGCAAGCTGCACGCTCCCGAAATGGAACTCGCTCCTCAAGGCAGGTACAGGAGTCACGTATGACAACACGGGCCTGGCATTTAGGGCTCGGCGGGGGCTGCGTGTGCTGTAGCGCGGGCTCCCGGCGCCCCGGGATGGGCTCTGCTCTTACTTGGTTGCCTTGACTGTTCCCATTAGCCATCTGCCCTTGGGTTTCCCAAACACACGTTGAGAGTCGTGGCGCTGCTTAGGAGATCCCATTCTGTGATCAGCATTCCCAGGTGCTCAGTAATGGCAGAATGTCTTCTGGGTGGCTGCAGTGCCAGGTATGTCTGCACAAACTGCTGCGTACACAGCTAGGGGCCTTGCAGAGCAGGGGAACTGCTGTCCGTAATGCCTGATAGTATTTTAAAAGTGATAACTACCACCCAAAGAGGAACACATCACTGGATGGCAACTGGGGAGCTGTGGGATTTGAGGAGCTTGAGTCCATTCACCAAATCTGAGCGACTGCAGCGTGATGGTGTGCCATTAGTACCTGGGGCCTCGCGCTGGCACGAAGGAGCGCGTCTCACAGAGTGCACCCTTCAAACAATGGAGACGTGTAATTCTATTAGCCTAATCGTTTTTTCAGGTTTTTAAAAGTTATTTTAAAAGAGAGATGTGGAATGGGCTGTCAGGAGCCAAAGCCTGCAAAGATCTACTCCCGGACTTCACCATGAGCTTCTGCATATGAGATGTGTGAACTTGGCGTGATGGCCTTACGCTATGCTGGAACCCCACAGTTATTGTAGTTTGAGTGTGACTGGTTTGTATTTCACAGTATTCATAGCATACTGAGTAGTAAAAGGAACAATGTTTTAAAATCTCTGGTTGTATTTCTAAAAAGCAGAATATTTTCATGACGACTTTCAAGAGGATTTTAAGGGGATTAACCCCCCTTGTTTTCACTTCAGCTATTTTAAAACATGCCTATATGTAAATGTCAGCCTGTGCATGGGACTGGAGATGTAAATCCCAGCACATTCTTGTGCGTGCAGTTAAGGTGGATGGAGGCGTCCGTGTGAGTGTGGTGTGGGACGGCTCCACGCGTGTACAAACGGAGGCTGCAGAAGGAGCAGGTAAAACTCTGCCCCAGTAGATGTATGCATTACTTTCTGTTCTTAATTATATACGCTTATATATCCATTCTCTATTTTTGTGTTTGCTTTCAAATCCAAGGTTGAAGATCTACAGACCAAGCCAAGGAAACCAAAAGGACTCCCCCCTCCCCAGGAGTATCGGCTCATGGCCTTCACGGGGGAGATTCCTCCTGACCCACCACGAATGTAGACCCCAAAGAGCTTTTCCAGTAGCAAATTCTGACTGCCTGGAATTGTTAAACCTGAGATGCTTACCTCATCAGGATGAGGATTCCAGAAGCCTCCTCTTCTCTCTTAGTCTTCCCAACTGCATTTGACAATGTTAAACCTGTAATGAGAATCAATCTGCTTTAACTGACTGTAAAATTTGTCTCTTTTAGAAGATTCGAGGTACAGTGTTGTAACCTGTCTTCATCAGCCTCTCTGCACATTTTTCCAAGCATGCTTCTATAGGCTTATGAAAATTCTATGAAAATAAAATTCAAAAATTGTCCCTAATGCTTGGAGCAGCCATTTGTAATGTTGCCAATAGCAGGAACTGTGTACTACGAGTTAACTGATTTCATGAGTCGTCCCTGGCCTTGCACTGTATGTCCTACTCATATCAGACCAGTCTGGGTCTTCATCACAAACGTTGCGTTTCATGTTAAATCATCGTGTTAGATTTAAAGCTACTCATCAAATGTAGAATAAAGCTACTCATCCGATGTCGTGTAGGCTGTCCCCTTCTCCTGGACACGAGGAGCAGGGGCGTTTCCCAGGGCAGGAGTGTTTCTCAAGGTGTCTGTCCTTGGTCTGGAGCCCTGTTGACGCGTAGGAGCCGCAGGGCTGCCCCTGCTCCAGCGGGAGCCTTTGGGGGGCCCTCGGCTGCAGCGAGGGCGGGGGATCAGGTCAGACGATGCAATAACAGCTGAGCCCAAATCCCAGCAGTGTCGCTCCTTTGGGATATGTGGAACTGCGCAACAGTGGTAAAACAGGGGTTACCAGGACAGGGCATCAGGAGCTTTTACCTTCTACTCCCCCAGAACTGCAGCACTACTTCGGAGAGGGCTTTAGTGCAGAAATGTGTTACTGGGGCTGAACCGGTGCCAGTGATTCCCCAGTGCCACGGCAGCCCCAGGGAGGGGGTCACGGTACTGAATTTCACTGATGGCAGAGGTCTTCCTCCCTCCTGTGCTTTCTGTCTTCTCCCTCTGTCCCCACTGCCATGGTCCCATCATCCCATCGCCCTGGGATGGCAGAGGTACCTCAGGTGTTGCCTCCACTTTCTGCCCAGTCTACATGCCTTAAAATGGTGGAAATTTTAGTCACAGGAACAAACGTTAACGCCACCAAACCGTTCTGTGGGGACAGAAGTGGCAGTGTTTGGCAGGAAAAGACGAATACACCAAAGGTGGGAATTTTTCTGAAGGACAAGGGTGGAGCGAGCCCCAGCGCTGCTGCGGAGCCGGGGCTCTTTGATGGTAGAGGTGCATTAGAGCTGCCCACCTCGCTGGCTCCGCCACCCGGAATTACACACCTCTGCCTTCCTCAGCTCCTGCGGGTTATTAACGAGGCTCAATTACACATCTCTGCCTTCCTCAGCTCATAGGGTTATTAACGAGGCTCCATTACACATCTCTGCCTTCCTCAGCTCATAGGGTTATTAACGAGGCTCGCTCAGCCAGTTCTGCTGCCGCGCAGAGGGAAAGCTCAGAGCAACTCCTTTGGGTCTGATGCAGTTTTCTGAATGGATGTGACTTAAAGCGACGTTAATTTGATCCACTTTAGACAAAGTTTCTTTTGCATGTCCATAATACATGTGTTTATGTGGTCTGTCCGCTGTTTCCATACTGGTAATTGTGAATTGGTTTATTCTGTATATTCCAAAACGGTCGCCATGTGGCCCAAGTGACGTTCAGAGGCACTGGGTTTAATGAGCACATGGGACTGGCAAAACGCCCTCACTAATTCCTGAGCAGTTCTGGGGGCAGACCTTCTGTAAGGGTGTATCACCGCGTTTTGGATGATGCTTCCAAAAATCCTTTTCCTTCTGAAAATCAGCACAGATTTCTCTGCCCTCAATGACATCAGATCTCCCCTCTCTGCCTGCATCTTGCCCTCAATGGATTTTCAAGGTTTTGCAGAAAGTCAAGGCTGCCTCAGAACTACAGTTTGTCCTGTCCCCTAGATACTGCGATTGCAACATTAAAAAGTTTCCGTAATAAATAATACCAAATACCAGTTCAGTTGAGGTTTTTTGGTTTTATTTTTGCTGTTTAGATTAACAGAGAAAATAGCGCCTGGTACTGTTCCTGTGAGTAAACATTTATTATTAGCCCTTTTTGGCAAGTCTCTACTTGAAACCTATGTGAAGCTTCAAGGGTTCGCGTTTGGGTCTCGGTGCTTTGTGTGCTGTGAGAAGTCTGTGGCAGTCACCAGCACGTGAATCCAGCGTGCTTGAGTCTGTTCGGCAACTCAGATAAAAATGGGATCCTTCCATAAAAGATCAGTAAAAATATACATGTTACTTGTAAAGGGTGGTTATAAAGGTAAGTCAGTGGATGCGACTTATCAAAATGTAGAATTTCAAAGCAACCTGGAAACGAGCGTGCCAGTTCTCTGCACGCAGCGCAGAGCTGCTGCCGTGGGTGGGTTCACAGGATGTGACACAGAGTGGGGATGAGGGTTTAGAATGGGTCTCGTTCCTGATTCTAGCTCATGCAGTCCCGAGTTATTGATAAAAGCATTAATTTATGGTTTTCAATTTAATTTATTTGGTCTGTGTATAAACCCTAAGGGAACCCTGAAGAAAATCCTACTAGCGGTTGAGAAATACATTGTTTAAGGAATTAGCAAATGCAAGGTTAAAAAAAGGGGTTTCTCTACTTTTTTTTTCCTAAAAGTCACATTTAAGAACAATTTGGGTTTTGTTTTTCATGGTTTTGACCTTCATGTCCCTGAAGTCCTAAGCGGAATCATCCCGTGAGGCCAACAGGTAGATCCCAGGGGATCCATTCCCTGCGATTGTAGGTTTGTGCCATTCCTAAGGCATCTTCCGTGCTTTCTGTGTGATACGCCGCTCAATACACTTCCAAATACATCGGAGAGAGATTTTTCTTGCATATGTCTGGATCAACAACTGATTAATGAGAGGCAGTGACTTAACAGAGTATTTTAATTAACTTTGCACAAATACAAATGCAATGATTGATTTCTGTGCTGGTTTTACTGGTACTTGTTTATGGAAAATTGGGAACGGACACTGCCACTCCAACAGGAGGGCTGAAATTAATTCCTACTCGTTTGTTCCATCGTGAGGAATGCCAGGCCTGTGAGAGGGGAGGAAAAGGGGGAGGGTCACCAAGCACAAAAATCAATTGCTTTTTCCTTTTGTTCTGATGGGTTTGTCCGGCAGAGCACGGCAGGGCCGGCAGTGCCCGTGCCCAGCACGCTGCAGCCTGACGGTACCAATAACGCCCTTGGCCCTTGGCTCAGTTCCACAATAGATAGAGTAAGTATTTAACAGGCCAGGCTACTCTTAGATCTGCTGCTGAACGTCACTTTGAGAGCGCAGGTGAATCGGCTGCTCCTGGGTGTTTCTTAAGGCTCAGGGCTTGGAGCTCTTCCCGACCCGTTTCGGTTCTGTGGTCTCACTTTTGTGTGCTTTTCGGGTGCTACGGGGGCTTTCACCACTTAAAATCTCAGGTGACTGGGCAGAAGAAAAGGTTTAAAATTTCCATCCTGCCCTCTTGTGTGCATACCATGGGTGGTGGCTGCCTTCAGTGGCAACCTGCAGCCGGCTGCTGGTGGCCGGGGTCGTGGCGTGGTGGTGACAGCCAAAGCAGGGCCCCCCAGAGCAGTTGGACAGGAACGCGTCCAGGCGGGTTTGGAATCTCTCCAGAGCAGGAGACCCCACACCTCTCTGGGCAGCCTGTGCCGGGGCTCTGCCACCCTCACAGGAAAGAAGCTTTTCTTCCTGTTGAGATGGAGTTTCCCGTGTTCCAGTTTGTGCCCGTTGCCCCTTGTCCTGTCCCCGGGCACCACTGGGAAGAGCCTGGCCCCATCCTCTTGCCCCCCGGCCTTTAGCTGTTGATGAACACCGGTGAGATCCCCTCTCAGCCTGCTTTTCTCCAGCTGAACAGCCCCAGGGCTCTCAGCCTTTCCCCAGCACAGAGATGCTCCCGTCCCTCAGCATCTCCGTAGCCTCCGCTGTCCCCTCTCCAGCAGTTCCCTGTCCTGCTGGAACTGGGGGGCCCAGACCTGGACCCAGTGCTGCATGTGTGGCCTCCCCAGGGCAGAGCAGAGGGGGAGCATGAACTTCCCTCCACCTGCTGGCCACGCTCTTCTTAACGCCCCCCAGGAGACCATTGGCCCTCTTGGCCACAAGGGCACATGGGTGGCCCATGGGCAACTTGTTGTCCACCAGGACTCCCAGCTCCTTCTCTGCAGAGCTGCTCCCCAGCAGGTCAGCCCCTAACCTGTAGTGGTGCGTGGTTTCAATTAACTGGTTTCACTTAACACTCCCTCTCCAAAGCCCACATGGGAAACCAGGAGGTTTGGTTTCAAAGGATCCAGTTTCTGTGGTGCCACCACGAGCTCATTAAAGGTTTGACCGATGTCTCTGTGCTAGGAGGGGGTAATGTTATCCCCGTTGGGCAAACTGAGGCAGAGGGGGGGTTAAGCCAAAACTAACAAAATTGTTTCTTCTCAGGGATGTCAAACCAACGCAACCAAGACCAATGTCCTTGAAGAAAACACCCAGAAAGAAAAAAAAACTCAGCGCAAAGCATTATGTTTGGCAAAGTTAACAGATAGAAGGCTTACTCTGGAAAGCGTTGGGTGACCCTAATTTTCAAGGATTTCAAAGTCACACAACAAGGTGGGAAGATGCTACTACATTTTGCATATGAAGGAACAGAGACATCATCTGAACCCGCCACGCAGCCTCACAAAACACGCTTAATAACATTTCCTTTAAGACTGCAGGGAAAAATGCTGGACTTAAGTGTTAGCAGAAATGATTTCTCAATTCCCTCGTATTTCTAAAGCAATGAAAATGGCGTTTCACTGCTTGACTTTTGAATATTTGTCTGAGGGTATGCGAGCTTGTTGCAGGGTCACTGCAGTGCAGAAGGAGCAGAGAATCCACCCGGAAACAAATGTGGAATTAATTGAATTACTTCCCAGTGGGAAGTGACAGAAGTAAACATCAGAGACGGGTAAAGTAAGATTTAAATTGCTGTCTAACTTCAAATCTGAAGTATGTTTTAGGAATTTGGGCAAAGTGATATTACAGGTGTAATATGTGCTGAAGTCACTTGAAGTTTTCTCAATGACTTTAAGTGGCCAAAATTTCTCTCTCTGTTTCCATATTTCATAGAACAGCTGCATCTTAGAGCCATTGTAATGTTTCTGATGTGTCCAAACCAGCTGGGAAATCACCCTGGGTTGGCACAGAAGGTCACCAAGGAGTATTTCGAATGTCGCTGACATACTGGCGATACACGTATTTCTTGCTTTGCTCTCCTGGCACGGCTGGCACAAGGGCCGGTGCGGTGTTCCCAAGGAGTGTCTGCAGACCAGCGTCTGGGGGCTGTTTGCTGATGGAACCCTGAGCAGATACTGGCTTGCTTGGAATTTTACTGAGAGACTTTTCAGCAGGGCCTGTTGCCGTAGAACGGGGCGGGGGGAAGGTTTTACACTGAAAAGAGGAGATTGAGATGAGATGTGAGGAAGCAATTCTGTGCTGTGAGGGCGGTGAGCCCCTGGCCCAGGCTGCCCAGAGCAGCTGTGGCTGCCCCATCCCTGGAGGGGTTCAAGGCCAGGTTGGACGGGGCTCGGAGCAACCTGGGCTGGTGGGAGGTGTCCCTGCCCAGGGCAGGGGGTGGCACTGGGTGGGCTTTGAGGTCCCTTCCCACCCACACCGCTCCGTGACTCCCCGCACGCCCGCGGCCGCCGCCCCCGCGCCGCCGGATCCCAGCGCCC
>VYZM01013334.1:126702-172145 GCA_013398915.1 Dromas ardeola
GCGGTGCGGGTGGCAGCCAGGAGCCTTCCTGCCTCCTCCTGCCTGCAGCCTGCTTCCTGCCCTCTGCCGTGGGGAACAGTGGCATGTAGGTAAAAATACGTGCCGGACTTTCCCAGTAGCTGTGAAATTATTTGAAGACAAAAAGGTTATTGGTTTCCTACAGGCATCCCTTTTTGGCCACAGCCTGGGTAGTGCGTGCAGCACCAGCACTTATTAAGAGTGACCGACAGTTATTTTGTTCTAATAAATTCACTCTTCTAGACAGTAAGCTACGTAGCATCCATGCTCATGAGGTTTAAATGCATTTTGCCTGCAGTTAAAGTGTTTTTTGATAACAAGACTTGGCAATTTTGTTGCAATTGAACTTATAATTAGTTGGTTTTTAATTATGCATGAGTATAAATTGGAGGCTAATGTCTCCTGTTCCAAGCAGAGGTTGGATTGAGGTAACTTAGTCCATTTGGATACATCTGCCCCAGAAAGGGGGATTATAAACAGGGTGAAATCATGTTCTGCAGTATTTCCTGATGCTTGTAATACCTGCACGTGCACTCATGTCCCTGACCCACAAACTCGGGCACCTTTGTCTTAGCTGAATGGGTTTAGATATGCAGAATCAATAGTGACAGTAGGTAGACAGAAATACATTAACTTCACCCAGACTTGTGCAGAGAAGTGCGGGGGATGTAGGGAAAGCTGGTGAAATTGGTATTTCTCCTTGTGGTAAAAGTGAGCCGCTGCGGGGAAGCGAAGTGTGTCAGATGAAACATTTCTCGTTCTGCAGTGGGTAGAAAGACACCGGAGCTAAATCCTCTTACAAGGAGCTGTGCCGGCGTGAAAGGCGGCTTCAGGCTGGTGAGGGGAGAAGCGAGGGGGCTGCGGGCACGGCAGTAGGCTAACGCTCTCCAAGGGTAGGACTTAATCGCTTTTAGTTGGTTTTCCCACAGCTGAAGGAGCCTGAAGGAGTGTGGTCTTCCAGTGCATCCCCAGCAGGAATACATAGTGTGGAGGGACGGAGAAACTGAAAGCGGCCTTGGGCAACGGTGGTTGTTCGCTCACGCTGAACGGGCGCTGCTGGCGCCTGGCGATGCAGTGACAAGACAGGAGATGCTCTGAGTGCGGCCTCTCTGAACCTGTTTTCCTTCCCCGGTGCCTGAGAAGCAGGGCTGGGGTGCACATTGCTGCGGGGGGGCAGGCAGGCAGGTGGGCAAGACGGCGGAACTCTTCTTGCCTCTGCCCAGAGCTGACGTGGCAGGCGGACTGGGAAAGCGATGGTTCCTCAGGCTTTCTTAGCCTTCGGAGACGCTTCCAGTATGAAGGGAAAGAACTAGAGGCCCCTCGGGAGCAAGGATGTCTATCACCTGTGAGCCCCAGCTGCGGCGATGTGCTGGGGCACCAGTGTGGTGACTTCGTGGCAGGCGGGGGCATGCACAGGTTCCTGGTGTCCTGGCTGGAGCCAGAGGAGCTGCGGGGGCTGTAATTCACCATGGCTGCCCTGGCGGTCTGCCCGTAAGGGTGCCCGGTGCCAGCAGCGTGGCTGCCGTGGGAGGTGCTGGGTGCCCTGCTGAAGCTCCCCGAGGCAGGGACGCTTGTGAGTGCTGGCAGGGAGAGGAGGGAGGCTCTGAGCTGCTCCTGCCCCTGCACCATGGGGTCCCAAGCCCAGAACAGGGCAGGAAGGACTTGACCCCATGGTCAGCACACCTGGCTGCGTATCTGACAACTGCCAGGACCTGGTGCTGTGGCTGTGCAGAGCGCGGCTCTCCTGGTGCTGCTGGGTGCCGTGGTGGGATGCAGGACGCAGTGGTGGGCTGCTCGCCCCAGCGCAGGAGCGGTCCTGCCGCAGCAGCAGGGTTTGCAGAGCTCATCTGTCTCTGCCCGGCCGTGGCCCTTCCTGCCAGAGCCGCTGCCTGGCCATGTGGAAGCTGCTGCCGTGGAAAATGAGTCTTAAGCCGCTTTGTTGTTCAGCCTGTCCGGTTGGTGTAATCCCTCGGACCAGGCAGTGGTGTATTTTCTCTCAGGCCGCTGGTACTGTTACGTCTTTGGGCTGAAGAGCTGCGGAAGCGGTGCCTGATGATCGAGTTTGGGCAGTATTGTTTGGACATTTTCCTTGTATTTTTGTACCACGTGTAAAATAGCAGGATTCTACCTTAAAAGGCTTCTGGTTAAAATGGCTTAACAGCCACTGCGCTTCACCAGTGCACGTGTCACGAGCTGCTGGTGGGCACCCTGGTGTCCCCGTGTCCCCTCACCAGGCAGAGTGGGAGGGCTGCCGAGGGCCCCGGCTGCCCCCCGTCCCGCTGCGGTCCAGGTTAGCCTTCGTCCAGGGCCGTGCGGTGGCAGTGGGGCACAGGTACCTGGGCACAGGTGCCCAGGCAGAGGCACGCTGGCTTCCTGCCACGCTGCGCTCCCTGGGGACGGCACTGACCCATGGGCTGCCATCAGGCTGGGGTCTGCAGTCCTGTGGCAGGGTGGGCCGGTTCAAACCTAGCAGGTCTAGGACTTGCTGAAACGTTAACTTTATGAGCGTACGTCATCTTGTGGAGTTAACCTTTGAGTGCTTTGCTTCTGCCAAGCGAGACGTTTGGTGCCACGGCGGATCCTTGGGAAGGAAGTGGCTGTGACGGCCCTGCTGCTCCGAGCCAGGCTGTGGGGAGCCGGAAGGTCCGGGCTCGCCTGCAGGAGCAGAGGGAGCTGGGCTTGCGTCCACGCATGGGACAGAAAACTTGTTCGTATTTCTGGTGTTACCAAATTAGACAATCTCATTGTATAAAATAACCAAAATTTATAGCCAGAGCTTTGGAAATGATATCACTTTGGTTGTTTTATGAACGGTGCTGACATCTTTGTTTGGCTGAACAAACTGTACTTGCTCTCTTGGTTGTCGTTTGAGAGACACCTACATTCTCAGTTGTCTCGGTTAAAAAAAAAAAAAGCTCTTAGAACACAACATTTTGTTCCAAATTATGCGGTTTTAACAGCGTAATCCTCTTGGCTCACTAGCGTTCGAACTTGGAGCTTCCCAGTTAAGCAAAACTGTTATCTAAACAGCCAGTTCTTGCCCTCTTACTCTGGATAATGGGAAAGGACTTTGATTCAGAGTCCCGATAGCTCAGGGATTCTTTTTATTTCAGTTAGAGAAGGCCAGTGACTTGGTATCAGAATCAGACTAATTCCTGTGTGCCTAGTTTATGCGAGCTTTATTTTTAAACTTGGTGGGAATCTTCACGGAAATCAGGTGAGAGAGATGCAGCCTGTAGTTGTCTGAAAGGAGGAGAATGAAGACCATGGATTAGGGCCATATTAAATGGGATCCATGTTCCCCGTTGTCCTGTGATATGTTTAAAAGGCCCTGCTCTTTTTTTGTCTCTGATCGCGGATGGTTCGTGACCTTTGGTAACGCTGCTTTCTGCTGATGCTCCTGTGGGAAGGAGAGACCTCGCTGTGCCCGGCGGGGGGAACTGAGGTTTTTAGGATCCCTCCCACAGCAAAGCGATGTGGCCAGGGCATAGAGCTGGGGAAGGCACTGGCAGCCGGGTGCCTGGGTGGAGGGAGGATGTTCCTCTCCAGCGGCGAGCCCGCGGCGGTGACGTTGTGCTCCTCTTGATAAGGGGATGTGTGACTGAGTGGAGGCCTTCAGCTTCTCTTCGGTGCCTTTCTGTGTAACAGCTGCCAAAGTCCTTGTCTCTGTGACACCACCAAGAAACTCCTCCCTTGCTCGTGGTTGGAAGGAAGACGGTGGCTAGTGAGGAGGGCAATGGGGAGTGGAGCATCCTAAACCAAAACTAGTGTTTGGTCTGTCACTGTTCTCCATCTCTCCAGCTTCTTCATGGCTCACCCATACAGCATTTTGTTAATATTAAAAAGCTGAAACACGTCACTAATGGTGTCCTCTCTACAGAGTTCTCTCTGGAAAGCCAAGATAGCAAGCATTGCCCATTCTGAGTTGGTGTTTCAGGACAAATATTTGTCCAAGTGCTGTGTTAGCATAGTATTTCTAATGTCAGGCCAAGGGCATGAATTCTGGTGCAGAAACCCAGAGACATGAATCGCAGTTATGTGTTTCAGGGGATTTGCTTTTGCCAGTATCTGTGCAAGATATTGTATCCAGACTTTGGTAGCCTGTAGTGAGACTTGGCATTGGACAATAGTACATCATCATTCTTAATCTTGCTATTCTGAAATAGTAGTGTGTTCCTTATTTTAACAAATAACATCATATATGGAAAGACCAGGGGCAGAGGAGCAGAGCTGTGTGCTGGTGAACCTGTGGCTTGAAAGTGCAAGTTATCCGTCCAAGTCGGGTTTTCAGATTTTGAATGAGAAGCTGAAAAATCAGCCAGGCAAGTACAGCGTGAAGAAAGGAAGTTTAATAGCTCCCAGCAGGCTTGCATAATCTGTATCACAGCCCTCCTCATGGTGTTACCAGCCTGCTAGTAGAATAACCTGCTTTGTGTGATAAAGCTTAAAACTTCTTAAAGCAAAACTTTGTGCAAAGAGTTTGTGGTAATAGAGATTTTGATCTCTGTGCATTTTCTGGCAGAAGAGTAGGACACCTTTCCTAAATTTTGAAATGCTGTTATTTTTTTTCAGTGGCAAAATTGACTGGCTTGTCTTAAAAGTCAAGGGAAAAGTGTTGTGCTCTTAGTATGTGGAAGTTGTCGGAGGGTTGCGGGGGTGGTGGTGGTTGTGTTGTTTTTTGTTTTTGGTTTGTTTTTTTTTTTTTTTTAAAGAAACTAGCATGCTTGTTATGCGCAGTCTTCCCAAAGAAGCACCTTTCAAACATTCTGACTCTTTGTCTCTTTCCTTCCCTGTCCTTCTCGCCCTGTTTTAGGTCTGGATTGTTTTGTCTCCCGTCCTCCTTCACCAAGCACGAGGACCCTCCTGCCAACGCTTGCGCTAACGGAGTTGCTGATGGTGGAGGTGCTGTGCAGGGCGAGACAGAGCTGCAGCCCGCTGGTGAAAAGCCTCCCAAAGGAAGTGGGGATGAGCAAGTACCCCCTCTGCTGCCCCCCCCGCCGCCTGGCAGCCTTCCTCCGTACCCCCCCTACTTCGAGGGAGCTCCCTTTCCTCGCCCGCTGTGGCTGCGGCACACATACAACCAGTGGGTTCCTCAGCCACCGCCACGGACTATAAAGAGGACGAGGAGGCGTTTGTCGCGGAACAGAGACCCGGGAAGGCTTATCATGAGCACCATCAGGCTGCGGCCAAGGCAGGTGCTCTGTGAGAAATGTAAAAATACTCTGAACCCCGAGGATGCAAACACAGCTAGGCAGAACGCTAAAACCAGGAGGAAGCTGAGCATTCAGGACAAAGAGCAGAAAAAGCACAGTGACTCCGACTACACAGAGAAGAGGAACAAAAGAGAAAAGAGAGAGGATGACAAATTTTCTGGGGAACTAGTACATCGAACGCCAGTTATAAAAATATCCTACAGTACTCCACAAGGGAAAGGCGAAGTGGTCAAAATCCCTTCCCGGGTTCACGGTTCAGTCAAACCATTTTGTCCAGAGCGAATATTGCAGAATGGAGAGGAGGACCAAGAGGAGACCAGAGACTCTGAACGGTGTCGAGAAACCAAATGTTTAATGGACAAGTCAGCAGGCAGCCAGCTTGCTTCCATTCCAAAACTGAAGCTCACGCGGCCGGTGCATTCCAGTGCGGATGTCCCACCCCCAAAGATACGGCTGAAGCCCCATCGCATAAATGATGGTCAGAGTGTTTCAATTTATAAGGCAGAACTTATTGACGAAATAAATGTCCTACAGAACAGCAGGGAGTCCAATCCCGGCGCATTTTACAATGAGGAATCCACAGACAGAAGTTTAGCTGAGATATCGTCAGGGAGTTCAGGTGAAGATGATGACTTTAAAAGATTTCCCCAAGGTAAAGATGGACATGATAACTTGGCTTTCCTTATGAATTACCGTAAAAGAAAGGCAGATTCTTCTAGTTTATCAGTGTGTAGTAATGACAGTCTAGACGAATCCAAGTCTTCTAGTTCAGAAGTAACATCACCAGAACTGTGTGACTTTTTGCCTGGTGATGATGCATCCGTCTCTTCATCTTCAAAAGATGAGCGTAAAATTGTGCCGCCGCTGACAGTTAGACTGCATACCCAAAGTGTGTCTAAATGTGTCACAGAAGATGGAAGAACTGTTTCAGTGGGGGATATTGTTTGGGGTAAAATTCATGGTTTTCCATGGTGGCCAGCACGTGTTCTTGACATAAACCTTAGCCAGAAGGAAAATGGGGAACCTTCGTGGCGAGAAGCTAAGGTATCGTGGTTTGGTTCTCCAACAACTTCATTCTTATCTGTTTCAAAACTGTCTCCTTTCTCTGAGTTTTTCAAACTGAGATTTAATCGCAAGAAGAAAGGGATGTATCGGAAAGCTATCACAGAAGCTGCAAAGGCAGTAGAGCATCTGACTCCAGAAATAAGAGATCTCTTAACACAGTTTGAGACATAACTTTGCCTCCAGTATCAGGTGAGTGTGTTTGCTGGACTAATGCTTCCCATGAAAAGCCTCTTGTGTTTTTTAATCAACGTTCTACTGTTTGTTTGCATTTATTGTTCCTTAAATACTGAGATTGGCAATTTTTTAAACTTAAATGCCTGTCTGTAAATTGGTGGTGGTAATTTCAGAGGTGATAAGGGCCTTTTGTTCCAAACCTTTGGGGGGGACCATGGGGAATTGGAGACCCTGTTCCCGGGGGGGGTACAAAGCAGTTGACATCGTGAGACACCAAGCATCGCTTGTTCAAAGAGCTAATAAAATTGTAGCCATATATTAGCACCGTTTACAGCGAGGGTGTAGCGAGTATTGAGGATACTTTGTTTGTGTCAAAACTAGTCTTGTGTGCCTGGAGGGCTAATGGCTCTTAGACTTCCAGTTTCTTTGAAACATCTCTTGGTTCAAAGAACTAAAACTCTTCTTGGAATTGAGATTGTATTTATCATATCGAGGTACTGATGCCTAGCAGTTACCCGTAACAGTTAGGGCCCTTGGAGGCCCTTTGCTCCCCTGCAGTTTCTCTGACCCCTCTGATATGGATTTCTTATGAAGGCACTTTCCTTATTGGCTCTTCAAAATGATTGTACCAAAATTTGCCTGTAACTGGGGAACAGTATTTCAGTGTTTCTCACAGCACTTGGGGTTTGACTTGTGTCTGAAAAGTTGGTGCGTTGCTGAGGAATGGCCTGGATCATCAAATTAAATTCTTTTGAGCTTCACTTGCAAGCTCTTTGTTTGAGGACATAAGGTGGGAACATAAAGGTGGGAGCTGATTCTCTGTAACGCCTCCGCGTTTTGCTTTTACTGGTTGCAAGCATGGAGGGGGATGGGACTCCCTTTCTCATCAAACAGTCAAAACTTTGCTCAGGATGAAAATTTGGTACCTAAAAATACAGGATGTGGTGTGACTGGGAATATAAATACCATCTGTAACTTCAGTTGATGCTGCCTACTATGCTGCCCTCAGTGAAGCCCATGGGAAAACTCCAGCAACTTGAATAAGATCTAGAATCATTTTACAACTTCCCAGTTGTCACTATCTAGACAAGACTTCATCTGTGATATGTTAGCAAGGGGTCTGAAAACCGTAACTAATCATTAGGAAGAGCCTTCTTGTCAGAGGTCTTTCTTTATACACTGTGGTTCATTATGTCATCCCCTAAATTTTTCTGCTTTTTTTTTTGTTCTAGAAGGCCTGGGCATACACAAGCCACTACCACTCCTGATGTAGCCTGTCTGTTCTTCTCTATCTAAGCTGTTTTCATGCAGTGGGACTATAGTGGTTGGCGCTCATGTAATCCTGAGCGGGGGTGGGGTGGGCGGGGAAGGGATATTTTTTTTTTTTGTACCCTCTGTCGTGGGACTTGACCAATTCCTTGAGTGTGACGAAGGACTTGCTTTGCTTGAGTTGTTACTCCATCCCAGCAAGCCTGTAAACAATCAGGGCGTGGCATATTCATCTGGTGTGCTCAAGGTGTCTGGACAACTGGACACTTGAGCAAGTAAAAATGTCTAATTGCAGCAGCAGCATTTAAGTTTCATCCTTGATCTTGCCCCTTCAAATGCTGCTGAACTCTGGCTAAAGACTTTATTATATCAAGAGCGTTTGGATTGGACCCAAATTCCTATTAGCTAGATCTGGAGTATAAATAAACCCGAGGCCCAAAATACGCTGTCCTCACCAGTGAGAGAATCGTGGTCAAAATCCATCACTCCTGTATGAACAGTGCTCTATTTAAAGGAGCAGCAAAGCTTCATCCTTTTTCGGAACTGTCCTCACTCTGTATGTGCGGTTTGGGCCAGCTTTAGCAGACCAGAAGTCATCGTTACTGACAGCGATCTTTGCTTTTGTGGGCTGCGGGTGGGCTGGTGTGCCACATCTGGTGGCTTCTGGGGAGAAGAAGGGGCAGGGTGAAGAAGCATCTCGTGCTTCAGATCGGTCAGATTGGCCGTGCCAGTCAGTCCATGCGGAGTAGGAAAGCGTTTGGTCAAGAGGAGCAAAAAGTCCAGACCTGGAAGTCAAAAACGGGAGGATGTTTGCCCATTATGCGTTAGCCTAAGGAAAATGCTGCCTGTTCTTATCAGTAGGACCACGGCAGGTGTGGTGCTAATGGTAAGACCTGGTCAGGAGATGAGGGGTGAAAGGCTGTAGGGCAAGGCCTCAAGAAGGAAAAGAAGCACTTGCTCCGAGGAAGACCTGGGTTATTGAAGCCACGGTGGGCATCTGAGCTATACGTGCCAAGCAGAAGGGATGGAGCAGGTCTGTAAACTGAGGGAAAGAAGAAGATGCTGAGAAGGATAAGAAGACAATGATGGGACGTTCTGGATTAGACCAGACCCTTCCTTCCCTCTGTGCTCTTCAGCCAAAACTCTGTGTATACGGGTATATAGATACATTTAACGCATAGCACCATCTCATTGCCCTCCTTCAGCTGGCTTTCCACAGGTGACTTTCTGCCGTGTGTCTGAGGTGAGCTGCTGGCACAGCCTGCCTCTCTGAAGATGACATGATAGTTGTATAACAACTGCAGTTGCTCAAAACTCGAAAAGCAGAACAAAACACCTTCCTGTGTTCTGCGTGTCACACTTAGATTCCCCATCAGAGCAGCATGTCTAGTATTTTGGTACATCAGTTATAAAATAACTCATTATTTCAGAGACTTGGCCTGTACGTAATTCTCTCCATTCAAGAGGATTGAATTTTATTGCTTTCCTGCAATTTCCCTAGGGTAGAACTGAAATGCTTCCATCAGTTGTTCATCGTCTGTTCTTTCCTGAAGGGTGTAACTTAATTTTTCACTCATGTTTGCAATTCCTGAGTCGTAGGACCACAATGACACTGGAACTGTGGTTAAATACCTGGAAGCTTTGAGGCCTTTTCGAGGCACTGCAGCCTTATGTCTGTTAAAGTAGTTTCTAAGAGCAGGCATCTGGCTGGTGATACTGCACCTTGCTGCTGTGAAATCCGTGGTGCTCTGACTTCACCGGTGGTTGAAACCGGTGTTGTGGTTAGCACAGGGTCCAGGAGGTGCCTTTGGCAGCAGCACTCTGCTAACGCTGCTCGTGCTAACCCTGGCCGTGGCAGGTAGTTGTTGACATTTTCTGTTGTGAAACTTTTTCTCTGCTGGCATGTGATGCTGTTCTGCAAAGCATGGAGGGTAATTACTGGAAAAAATGCACAAACAATTCAGGTAATTTGTGAATGCATATAAAACTGGAAGCAATTGGATTATTTTTTTTTAAAAAAAAAAAAGCTTGGTTTGGGCTGGGAAAGCTGGTATGATCATTTAATGTTTTTATTATTCTGTTCTTGTATGTTTTTTGCAAACAAAATACTTTATTAAAATGCTGTCATAACTGACTAGTAAAATAAGGTTTCTGGAAAAACAACAGGCAGACTAGCAACCTGTAGAAGTCATGTTTGTAAGACACTTAGAGTAGAGCCAGGAGAAAAATGCCTACTCAGCATCTTCTCATAATGCTTTGTAGCTTCTACTTGCATGTCACATACAGAGAACTGCTGTGCGTGCTGCCCGTGCTGCCGAGGTGTCTGCGCAGCAGCTGTGTGCTTGGTGAGTTATTCTTACTTGGTCTTACAGCACCAGACACTGGTTAACCTCCACTCGTCGTGCTTTTATGACCGCAGGCCTCTGCTGTTAGCAGAAAGTGGCTACGACCGGACCCAAAGCTCTGGTAGTACCAGGGTAATGGATGGTGTTACTTAGAATCACAGACTGGTTTGTGTGGGAAGGGACCTTAAAGCCCACCCAGTGCCACCCCCTGCCCTGGGCAGGGACACCTCCCACCAGCCCAGGTTGCTCCAAGCCCCGTCCAACCTGGCCTTGAACCCCTCCAGGGATGGGGCAGCCACAGCTGCTCTGGGCAGCCTGGGCCAGGGGCTCACCACTCTCAGGGTAAAACATTTCCTCCTTCTATCTAGTCTAAATCTTCAGTTTAAAACCGTTCCCCTCATTCTGTCACAACACTCCTTGATGCTTCCCTGCGGAGCCTGACCTGGCCCTGTGTGGTGTCGGCAGCTCTGTCCCGCAGGGTGGGAGCCAGGGAGCGGCCTGATCCCTCCCCATGGCTGCCTTGAGCACAAAGACTGGTTGCCCCTAGCCCAGGGTGAAGGAGCATTCAGCTGCCAGAGAGATGCGATGCATCATGCTGAGCATGCTGCTGCTCTGGAGGGGAACCCCTGCACCGGGCAGGAACGGACCCTTCGGGGCTGGTGTCACACGTGGTGCTGGGGACGAGTGGCAGATGGGGCTGCAGCTCCAGCTCTGCCACGGATGGGATGTGGGAGGGAAGGAGACCCGTGTTTCCTGAGGTCGCTGTGTCCCTGTTCCAGGGAACGCATCGCCTGGGAGGGCGAGGGGATTTTCGAGGAGCATGTGTCGCTCCAGCTGCGCTGCGTGGTGAGGGTGCTGGTCTGTGCAGGGGCCTCGGCAGCCTGAGCAAACCCTGCAGTGCCACAAGGCTGGGTCCCTTTGCTCTGTCGTCCTCCCCAATAGCTCCTCAGGACAGGTCTTCCCTCCCTGCAAACAGCCCTTTCGTGCAGTAAGACTTTTTATAAAAACTGCTTGTAGATTTTCATATACATCTGTGCATGGAACAAGTTTACAGCATGTATATTCAGTTGCTTTTTCAGTCTGGAAAATCCTTTATTCCTGCTTTTCTTTATCCTTTCTACCCCTAAGCTGCGGCTGTGAAACCATTAAACTTGAAAATACTGGCTTTTGAAGGTTTTAATTTTACTGCTATTTGCTTAATAGACCCTCAGTATCAGTACATTTAGCCATTCATCACAAAAAGCACACTGCTACTATGTACAGCAGAATCAAAGCTTATTGCGTACTTGCTATATATAGTAAGCTCTAATGTAAAATTTGGAACGTTGGGTTATGACTTCACCTTCAAAGATGTTCAGGGCTTTGTATGTGCATGTAGCCAGTACTGCTGCCAGCAGTTTATGGAGCAACATAAATCACTCTTCTTTTTCCTTTTCCCCCTTCTTTTCTGCTCCGCCAGTGGCACAAAAGGTTATATAACTTTATATAAAGTTGTGGGGCTGATTGCTGTGAGAGGTAAATTTTTAAAAACACCTGCCTGGTCACGTGAAATATTTCAGCCCAGAAGATGAATGCTTGAGATTTTTCTTGGCGTGGTTTCTAGATGGTTCAGTCAACTAAAACCAAGCATCCAACTTAATTACTGTTTCTCAGTCTTCCTCCAAACAGCTTGGAGTCAGCGTCCCTGCATACTAATACAAAGTAGGAGAACAAGTCTAAAATAGACTGCGCTGCATACTTGTGTGCCCCGGCACTGGGTGTCTGGAGCTGCACGGCTGGTGGCATCCTGCTGATTTTCCTGTTCCCGAAAGCGCTTGCACATTTGGCTTGTGACCACTGTGACTGCCTTTGGAGACATCTAGATCCGTGCTGCTTCTTCGTGTTGGTGCCATCTGTTGCCCCTTTTTCCCTCCGCTCTGCTCCCAGGCGTATTTTTTGGAAATGCCAGCGGGCCATACATTGTGCTATTTCTAACTGCACACGAGCTGCACAGATGCCCGAGAATGCGATCTGCTTACGTGAGCTGTAACTTCAGCTGCCGAAGGAGATTTGTGTCAACTGAAGGGCTTAGCGACTCCCTTGGAAGCACAGAAGGGTCCTCTCTGGACTGAGGATCTCCAAGCCCCATCTGAAGCTTTGGGCATCAAGTTTTGCTTAGCCGAGGGTCCCCGCAGTCCGCAGAGGGTGGGTGTCCCTCTGCCGTGACACTAGCCTGCTGTGTGTGCAGTGCTGGTGGGGTCTGTGTCAGGGGCTCAGGGCGGTGGGTGCTTTCATCATAGAATCGCAGAATGGTTTGGGTTGGAAGAGACCATAAAGCCCACCCAGTGCCACCCCCTGCCCTGGGCAGGGACCCCTCCCACCAGCCCAGGTTGCTCCAAGCCCCGTCCGACCTGGCCTTGAACCCCTCCAGGGATGGGGCAGCCACAGCTGCTCTGGGCAACCTGGGCCAGGGGCTCACCGCCCTCACAGCCAAGAATTGCTTCCTGATCTCTAACCTAAAACTCCCCTCTTTCAGTTTAAAACCCTTCCCCCTCGTCCCATGGCTCCCCTCCCTGATCCAGAGTCCCTCCCCAGCTTTCCTGGAGCCCCTTGAGGGACTGGCAGGGGCTGGAAGGTCTCCCCGGAGCCTTCTCTTCTCCAGGCTGAACCCCCCCAGCTCTCCCAGCCTGTCCTCACAGCAGAGGGGCTCCAGCCCTCCCAGCATCTCCGGGGCCTCCTCTGGCCCCGCTCCAACAGCTCCGTGTCCTTCTGCTGTTGGTGCCCCAGCGCTGGAGGCAGCCCTGCAGGGGGGTCTCACCGAGCGGAGCAGAGGGGCAGAATCCCCCCCCCGAGGGTTGCAGGGGCCAGGCTCTGCAGAGCAGCTCTGCTTCCCGGGCTGGGAGAGACGTGCTGTATCTGCATGGTGAGATGTCTGGATGAAGAGCCTGGAGATTTGTTTCTTTGAAAACTTTTACGAATAATGTAAAAATGACATTTCTGCAGCTTTTCCTGAGTTGCATTTCTTTACTGGTTTCATCTGTAGATAGAAATGCTGGTGTCTAAACTGCGGTTACAGTTCCCCTTTTCGCAGCGAGCAGGGCGAGTGGGGCAGGGTGGAGGTCCGTCAGATGGCCGGCTGACGCTTGGGTTGGAGCGAGCAGCACGGTGCAGCCCAGGGGGTAAAGCCCAAAGCCCTCCTGAGGGCCTGCTCCTGCCCTCTGGGTAAGGCTCAAACCTTCATCCCGCTTCTGTTGCAGTTAAGCAGATATTTGCAAACTCTTGAGCACCTCTGAGTTGCACATAGAGAAAGGCTGCTTTGGGTCAAGAAGGAAGAGGGGGTTTTTGGAAACGGGGGTAGCTCAGTGTAGAGAAGAGTGCTTATTCCTCTGGAGGAGAGGAATGAACATGACCTTCGTGCTATAGCCGTGCGTTGTTAATGGCACATGCAGCCGCTTGGCTCATGAGGTCTGGTGACACAACGGGGTGACACAGACATTTCCTGTTTTAATGCTCAGGTGTGAAAGGTAAGACTTTGAACCCAAAAATTGATGTGTGAAGACTCCTAAATGTTGAAAAACTTGCAAATTTGTTTTTCAGCCTTGATTCGTGTTTTTTTTTTTTTTCCACAAGTCCTCATTGCTGACACTGGGATCGGGGTCAGTGGGAGTGCGTGGGCTGAGTGACGAACTTGAACTTCAGCCTAATGAAAGACCCGAGGAAGCTGCTTGCCTGTATCCTGCAAACTAGATGAGGATGAGCTGCCGCCTGCTTTATTTTTTTTAAATCTTCTTGATGCATCTGTTTTGCACTCCATATGTACCTTTACAGAATATGCGGGCTTTGCATTAGCCAGTTTATGAACTCGCACATCCTGAGATTATGCACATCTGAAATGGGCTTCTCGCGTCCAGCAGTGATGACAGAGATGGGGCTTAATGCCTCAACTCCTGGAGTGCTTGTGCTCTTCATACCTGCAGTCCCTGCACCCCAATCTCTGGCTCTTCAATCAGTTGGAAAGTGCTCTCTCGCTTCTCCTGGTGCCGTCTCTGCCCCGGAGCAGGAGCAGGCTGGGATCCTGCGGTGTGCGCCAGTGGGGATGGACATCCATCTGGTAGGCGAGGGCAAGGGCTGGGTCTCTGCTGGTCCCGAGGCCGCCGGGCTGGGTGCCGGTGCCCGCGGGCAGCAGGAAGCTCTTTGTGCCCGGGTCCCCACAGACGCGGCGTGGAGCGAAGGTCTGTGTGCCTGTGCAAGCCAACACGACTTGGCTCGCCTCAGCAAGAGGGTCACAAATGCTCCCCGGCATCTTGTGCCCGAGCCGTTCCCCCAGGAGCTCCAGAGCGGCCCAGCACTAGTCATATAATCATCCTTGGGCAGCGGGTATGCATGTCTCCCTGGAAATGAGGAGCTGGGCAATTTTTTAATGAAGGCTTTTTTTCATTAAGTTGATTATTTCTGAAGGAGTGAATGATTTTAACTGACATGCCAGTTCCTGTTTAATCTGTATTAGATTCTTGCTATTGTAGGATCGGACAGGCTTGTTTTCTTTGTAAAGCGTATTTCCTGTATGCTCTCTGCAGTTGAAGAAATTAATTGTAGCAAAATTACTGGTTTAACTTCCTTTAGGAATGATGACTTGCTCTATTTTGATTCAAGCCAATAACTCCAGCCTTTTCTTCATGCAGAAAGCAGCCCTTTCTAAAAGCAGAAAACCCTCGAACCTGATAGAGGATTTTTCATAGAGATGCTCGGATGATAGAGTTTGATATTGGAGAACATGGGTGCCAGGCTGGATGCTGATGCCTTGGGAGTTGGGGATGGTTCCAAAGCCCCGTCTTGGCAGGTCGGGGATGGGTGTCCCCTCTGCGATCTGGTAACTCTCACTCGCCCCACAGGAGGAGAGCATGGGAAGGAAGGACTTTTTCCCGGATCGCTGCCAGCGGTGGCCCCTCTGTCCTTCCCCTTGCCTTCTGCTGGCGACTCAGGCTGTGAAGCAGGTCCTGCCTTTGGAAGCAAAGCGCTGCGGGAGCTGCTCAGCTGCCTGTCAGAGCCCCCTGGGCTCCCCGGCCCTGTCCCTCCCGGGGCTGCGGGAAGATGCGACCACTTGATCCTCCTGAGCTTGAGCCAGGGCTGTCCATCCCCCGAGGGGGTGTCTGGAGGAAGACTGATTTGGGGATGCTCAATTACAGTGTGCTGGTAATTGCATTATGATTAGAAAATATTCCTCAAAATAAGCTGCTTGGGTGGAGAAAATGAGCAGGCTTCTCGCTGCCGTCACCTCCCAACCTGCCAGGACGTGCAGGGTAAGGGGGCTTGGGCTGTGACGGCAGAGGGGCCGGGGCTCTCCAGAGAAACCGGCTGAAGGAGATGGGTTCTGAACTCCGGCTTGGACTTCGGGGTGTCTCCGGGTCTTCACCTGGAGCTGCCTGTGAGTGTCTGGTGGTGGCGGCACAGCCCTGGATGCCCAGCAGCACACCGGTACAGGCAGGAACCCGTCCTGCTGCACCTGGAACTCTCACGAAGGCAAAATGTGCAGGGCCCGGGGCGCTCCCTGTGCCGCGGGGGGGTGCTGGGGGTGTCCTGTGCCGGTCTCGCCTGAAGGGTCAAGGCGTGAGTCCCCTGAGAGGGCAGAGCTGGTGGGAGCAGGGTCCCCACACGTCAGCACACGCGGGATGCAGTGATCTCGGAAGATAAATCAGCTTTCTGCACTCTGCCCCAGCTGTTAAAACTGAATTTGTGAATGGCTTTATTTGATCCAAAACTTCATTTTTTTTACTATGAATAAGCACTTGGCTTCAGGAGAGCTTTCTTGGCTTTTCTTTTCGACACACAGCTTAGCGCACAGGCTGCTAGATCATGCCGTTGTCCTGAGTCAGTCAGTCAGTTATGTCCTCATTACTCGCGTGTGTGTCGAGGCTATGGCAATGGCCAGAATGGGGTGTTCAAGCTGCTGCTCTGTCTTGAAGATTTATTTTTTTTTAACAGAAATCTCTGAAGTTTTCCAGCAACAAAGTAAGAGTGTATGAGCGACTGTCTCTGTGTTGCTCCTCTTGAACACATGTTGAAAACTCCTGGGTCTGCTCAGGGGTTGCTCAGAACAGACACGTGAGCCTCTGCCCCAAGCTGGGCTGCGGAGCCCCATGTCCCCAGGCTGGGGACGAGTGCCCGTCCGCCCGCAGGCACACAGCGCTCAGCAGGGTGGTGAGGTGTCGACATTTCGAGATGTGGAGCATCAGCCGCTTGAAAGCAGTTTGCCATTTTGCCAGTAGCAGCAACTTTGCTGCTGCCAGAGCAGAGAATCCCCGGTCCTTGCTCCCAGGTAATCTCGGGGAGCTGCTGCCGTTCACCTCGTCCCAGTCCCTGCGCCGGAGCAGCCTCTGCCCTGGCCCAGGCAGGAGCCCTCCCTGGGAGGCGGTTTGTCAGCGTGCTTCTGTCCTGATGCTTCCTTCCTCCAAGTCTGAAAATCACAAAGAATAAAACTGGCCTGAGGACTTGCTGTTACCTCCTCAACGAGGAAACGCAGTTTTTCCTGTTTAGACCAAATATTCTCAGTCTGTAATCTGTTTCTAAAGGGTCTGCTTTTTGCAAAAACCATTTGAGGGATATTCTGCCGAGTCCGTGGACCTCACTGAGGCTTTGGTAGATGTAAGATAATGAGCCTGCAAGTGAAGTTGTTGTGTGCTCTTGAAAATCTTGCCATTCATCAGAAGGCAAATGAATAGATTCTCCTGCAAGATTAAGTATAAATTTATACTCTGTCAATGATAGGTAATAGAGCCTTGTCGTGAGACATTCCAGTTTCTTAGGAGCGGTATGATTCTGCCAAATACTGAAGGAGTTTATGAAACCTGCTTGCAGTCCTTCTCTGGAATATAGGCCTTAGGGCAGATGTTTGTGGTGTGTTAACTCAGCTTTTTGGAGTCTCAGCTGCATGGGCAATACTGAAAGTCGTTCTGGATGCCGAGTTGGGGCGAATCGGTGTCGATTTGGTTCCATGCCCACAGAAGAGGTGCTGCTGCGCTTTCAGCAGCGTTGGCAATGTGATCGTCTTCCCGCGTTTGGTGCTGGCATTCTTGGTTTATTGTGCTCTGTACTTGCAAGTCACCAACCTCAGCTGTGAGGGGTTTTTAAAGGTCTTTGATCTCTCGCTTTGTAGCATTAATCCTGTTTGTCAGGAACACGGACTTGAGCCTGTGCCCTGTGGTTCTGACTGGTCCACGTGAGTTGCTTTGGCACAGATGTGTGTTAGGGCCGGTCAGACTTTTGAACTGGCTCAAACTGAATTGCCTTTGAAGTGTGGTGCAATGATGCTTTTGCAATTGAAAAGTGTAAGTGGGGATCTCCAGGCCATTTTTTCATTCATTTCTGTATCACTGAGTTGTTTCACATCTCTTCTGGTTTCTTCACTTGATCTTGAAGACAAACGGATGCTCCCTTTCAACTCTTGAAAGGCTTCCACTCTGTAACCTGACTTGCAGGGTCAGTGCAAGTGCCTCTTGCGTGCAGGGGTACAAATGCGGACTTCTTTCTTGGTAGTTTGTTGTTTTGACAGGCACATCCCTCTGCTGTAGACGTATCTTTTCAAGCCTGTCACTGTCCTCAGTCTTTGTGGCTGGTACCTGGCGAGGCGCCCGCTGACAGCAGCATGGCATGAAGCCTGGGCAGCCTCCTTACCTCTTGGTAGCTGTGATTTGGAGTGCATTGTTCTGCACTTCTGAATTCGGAATGAGCATCTCGCCTGCCCTCATTGCCTGAAGGCTGGCCGGTCGTGCTCTGGTGTGCTCGGGTACCGCCACCTTCACAGCGGTGCGTGGTCCTTCGAGAGACGCTGGCTGTCCCAAGGGCTCTGTGGCACTGCCACAGCACATGCTGCTTCTGCAGCCAGCAAGGAGCAGCGGTCCGGGGAGGGAAGGGGAGCCTGCGGCGGGGGGCCGAGGGGAAAGGGGGTGTCTGTTACCGCTGGGGGCGACGGGAGAAGGTGGCAGGGCTGCTCTGCCCCTGCATTAATAGCGACTGGAGCATTGCATCAGCGGTCGATGTCTTGAGCAGTTGCAGGTACTTAGGAAAGCTTCTGTATGGCTTGCTCTCAGGGGGAAAATAATCCTATTTTATAGATTGTGTTTGAAAAGTGGAGGCAGATGTTCTTCACGTGGCTCTCTCCGTAGGGACTCGTGGCAGATTAACCTACGCTAACCCACCCCGAATGGGGACTTAAAAGTCTTTAAGCCGGAGACTGAAGATTTATTATCATCACTGAAATTCATATCATGTCTATCTTGGAGACTATTCCTACTCTTACTTTGGCTTTGTTAACTTGACGAGTTTCTTCCCAAGCTATAGCTGCTCTGGCTTTGCCTGCCGGGCCGGCTGGGAGCAGGAGAATTCCTGGCTATATTTAGAGGAAACCCAGAGCGTGTGCGTCACCGCTAATGCCGGTCGCTTCCGTGCCGCCTGCAGTAACCTCTCCCTCTTTCACTTTCTTCAAGGTAACAGAAGATAAGAGCACAGCTGTTCTCCTAGAGCTCTGGTCACGAAGTCTGTAAACACCCTGACATGCTCCCCAGGAGACTCTGGAGGTTGCCGTGCGCATGGCAGGAGGACGAGCTTCCTTGTCAGCTTGCACTGCTTCTCGTCGGGGACAGGTGACAGGCACCGGGACGTGGAGATAGGAGGCTCTTCTGGTGTGAGGCTGGCAGAAAAGTCTTAAGGATATGTTACCCTAGGATGAGAATTTGACAAGTCATACGGCAATGAACTAGGAGAACAGCAAAAACCACAACTTGGAATGTATTTATTACTTAAAAGTTAGCTATTCTTGATAAAATCCCAAAAAGTATTGCTGCTGCTGCTGCTTATTTTACTTACAGATTTCACACACTTGTTAATTTTAAAGCTACCAAACTTCTACTCCATACTGTACTCTGAGAAATGTAATTGGAGCAGGACATGCAATAGAATGAAATCATTGTAGTGTCTTAAGTACAATGGACTCACTTTTGTCTCTATTAAAACTTGGAAAATGTGCAACACAGAACTATGTGGCTATCATTGCATATGTTAAAAGTTTTTCATGTCGTTTACTGCAGAGCTGAGAGACTTGATGTTGCCAGGTACGTGAACAGGCAGTCACCTGCTAACTTGGCTGGGGTTGTGTCTCTTGTCACCTGGAAGAGCAGGCAGCACAGCCTGGCCTGCTCCTGCGGCGTGCAGAGAGGTGGGTCATCAGCCCAGCAGCTCCCACTGGAGAGTCACTTCACGTTTTGAGCTAACTGTTGTGTTCACACCCGGTCAATGAGTGTAATTTAAGGCCACTTCAACCCATGTTGTTGGGTAGAAACGATCTTCATCCTTACACGTGACCAGAAATGATTAGCAGTCTGAAAAACAGTGAACAAACAGCCTACAGCTTTGTGCCAAATTTAGAGTACAAATGGTTTACTAACTAAAGTGACCTACGGACAAGCTTTTGAAACTGTATCGGTTAATTTTTTGGGGTTTGCATTAGTCTAGCTTTCCCTTGGATTCCCTCAGTCTAGAAGCATTAATTTGTGGTCATCTGTTCCTTGTGGTGCTGGAGAAAAGAGTTCAGAGTTGTCGCTGGTAGGTAAAATGTCTGCATGTAGAAGATTACCTTCGAGCTGCAGGATCATTGCACAGATTCTGCTTCCTGTTTGTTCTTAATCTGTTGCAGCAAACACTGTGATGAACTATTGTCGAATTAGAAGAACAAGCAGATCGGAAAACACACAAGCTCGTGTTTTCCTGGTTCATGCTGGTTCATACTGTGGTCTTCTGAATGTCAGCAAGAGAGGTCAGAGCTTCCCTTTTCTCTGTAACGACAAAAAAGTTTAAGGAGAGGAGTTCAACACCAAAAAAACCCTTCTGCTGAGTCTCAGTAAGAGCATACAATGAGTCAAATGTGTTTCCCTCAGAACGGTTGGAAGACTGTGGTATAAAACATGAGGGCTAAAATGCAGTGCTGAAATAGGACATCTGTCTCCCCAGAACCATTTTGGCCACTTCTGCAAACAAATCAATAAGCTTCCTGTTTTCCAAAAATAAGTGCCAAAAGGACAGCAGTGTATAGCGCAGGAATGTGTTCTGCACCTTGTGTGAAGCCTTTATGAAGCAGTTGTTTACCTGGGCATCCGCCTTGCCCATCTCCAGACTCCTTGGCCAGCAAAGATGCTCCGGTGCAGTGAGTGCTCCCACTCACGGAGAAAACAGTTCTACCTTTCTCAGCCCGTCTGTCCGTCTTCAGGAGTTTCTTTGTGGGCTTTTTTTCTAGCATCTTCTTGGGCTAGGCCTAGGGCTAGCTGATGGCTGTGTAAGGTAGTTTTTGTGTTGTCTGCTCACACAGGCCTTTATTGTACAAAATCCCTGCCAAAAAGTGTTGCAAAGCTTTTTGGCTGTAGCATTACAGCAGTGAGCTGAAGGGAGTTACAAGCAGCCTTCTGTTCACTTAAAAAATTATTTTAAAAAAGGCAAAACAAAAATAACCAACCCCCAACTCCCCCACACTCAGGAAGAGCGCGTGTCTGCTCCTGTCTCGTGAAGGGCTGCTCCCGCCTCGTGTGGAGAGGCTGCTCCGCGGCTGGCGGAGACGCCAAGAACAAGAAGTGGGTGCCGGCTGCTCTCCCGAGCAGGTGAGCAGATGTCCCTCAAGTCCCGTGAAGAGGCAGAAACATCCTTAAGACCAGGCATCTGGTCTCTGCTGGGTGTGAGAGAGGATTCCGGTGCCTCATCCTTCGGGCCACTGCTTTTCTCCAGGCTTGGGACATCAAAAGGACGGGGAAGGTAAGCTCACGTCCAGCCTCCGCCCCGCAACGCTGGATGTGGTCCCCAGGATGGAGGTGTTGAAGAGAGGATGTCCCAGAGTTTTTTCCCACGATCATTTAGCCCTGCAGTAAGACCCCCAGTGCACATAAATGTGTTCTGCCAGATGTTTAACCGTAGAGTGGAAACCTGTCTGTCTTCTGCTAATGCCTGGAGCGTCACTGTCACCTCTTGCCCCCAGAGCAGCGGTTGTGCTCCTCAGCGCTGATGGAGGAGTTCCTGGTATCTGTGCGAGAAACCTTCCTGGTCTTCCCTTGCGGGTTGCTTCGTCCTAGTCCCCAGTCACCAAGGGCACAGCTCCTGCTGTCCTTGCACCTGGATGTGTGACACCCCTGACCTTGCTGGGCCCTTCAGAAAGGAGACAATGGGCTGTTGCTGCCTGAAACTCCTCGCCCGTGCAGAGGTGAAGGGGAAAATGTCAGTGTTGCCCCTCGGCAGGTCCCGTGTCAGCAGTGGGAAGGTTCGAGAACTGGTTCGCTGCCATTTTCCGGCAGGAGGGCTGGGGAGGGACCCCTCTCCAGAGGCCTGGAAGGTGACGTGTGCTGGAGTCCTGTGCTTGCCGTTACCCTTGTGATGCCAGCTGGCCGGGCACGCATGTGTCCCCGTTAGCACCAGCCTACAGGATGAAGAACAAGTGGAACATAAGCACTGCAGGTGAGTCACCGGATTTTTGCCACTTTACTAAGAACTGCCACAGAGAGTTTCAGTAAAAACATGGTAACAGAGCAAATAGTGCTTAGGCGGTGTGTGAGGGGACTGGACGCTGGGGTCCTTCAATGCATCAGTGGCTCGGTGCCAGCGGGGGGTCTGAACACCAGCCCAAAACACCAGCCCAACAAAACGCACAACTTTGCATCTGCACGTGGGAGCTGAAGAAGCTGGCTCGCTTCACCTCGGCGAGAAGATGAGTCTTTGGTTTTGGCAAGGCTTAGAGAAAAAAATCTTGTAGCAAATTGTTTTTTTTTTCCTTGGCCATTATGCAGATAATTGAAAATAATTTCTCAGCAAATGCAAAAGCATAAACCAAGAGCACAGTGATGGTTCATTTCTTAACTGATTTTAAAAAGCTAATGTAGAAGTTTCTAAATGTCATTTTTAATAATGTGAAGTTTGAATGGCTTACTTTAGTCTTTTATTCTGTCACAGGAAAAGTGTTGTTGGGGTAAAACCTAAATGCAATGTTCAGGAGTAGTAAGTGGTCTTTAGTATTCTCTGTGGTAGGTTCTGTGCTGCCCACTGAGCGCCGTTAACAGGTTCCTATATGCTGTGGAATTTCGCTTTGTTCAATTTTTAAGGTTTCCCTCCTTATATTTTTAAAACTTGGGCCTAGTTTTAGGAAATGGTGGGCCTTTTTCAGTCCATTTCAATTCTTGCTATAGTGAAGTCTTATTATAGCCTCTGCTGCTCTGCACTGTGGTTTTGGAGGTTTCCTCCTGAACCCTACAGCTGTGCCTCAGCTCACACAGCTGATTTCCGAAATGCAAGGCCTGCAGAATCCGAGTATGGTTTCAGTGAGGGGGGGTCAGTATTTTATTCTGACATTATTCAAACCAATATTAAACCTATCAGTATTTTTTGTAACAAGGCATTTTGCTAATATAATTTATAGATAGATTTTGTGTGCATAACCCACATTCCGTGTGCTGGGCCTCACGTCTGACGTGCCTCCCCAGCTTTCCTGGAGCCCCTTGAGGGACTGGCAGGGGCTGGAAGGTCTCCCCGGAGCCTTCTCTTCTCCAGGCTGAACCCCCCCGGCTCTCTCAGCCTGTCCTCACAGCAGAGGGGCTCCAGCCCTCCCAGCATCTCCGGGGCCCTCGGGGGCGGGCAGCACTGGGGAGGGGGCAAGCAGGGAGCCACAGTCCCTGCCTGACTGGCCTGCTTAATTACCTTGGTTTGCACTAATCACTTTGGCGGTACAGCTGTACAGTCGGGTGGGTGTCCCTGCGGTGGGTGCTTCCGTCCCGGGCATCCTGCGAGGAGCGCCACATAGACAGAGGTGACCGCGGTGCCCAGGAGTGGCAGGACGCCGCGAGCGCAGGGTCCCTTGTGGGCTGCGTTAGCTGAGGGGAAGGATTTTTTGCTGAGCTAATGTTGGGATTGTGGCTCTTAAGGATGCACTATTTTAATAACCTTTTGTTCTGTGCTAATAAAGCATCTGAGTGACTTGCAGAATAAAAAACCACATGGTTTTGGTTCCATCAGGGATCCTAAGGCATAGATGAGATTTCTACCGGTCGATTTGTTGCAGCTGGTAGCGTAGTGCCCGTTTCACGCCGGTAAGGGCTGGCAGAGCTGCCGGACTGTCGTACTGTCTCAGCGGAGCGGGCAGGCAGCCGCAGGGGCTGCACCGGGGCTGATGGCGGCAGCGGGGCTGCCATCCCGGCCCAGACTCGCCTCAGACCCTCGCTCTGCGGGTCCTGCCACGCTCCCTGTGTACGACAAATCCCTGCCGAGCACCGGTGCTGGTGGCAGCAGGGGTGAAGGGCAGCCGGGGATGATGGTGGCAAAGCATCGCAGCACCTGCTTCTGTCTAAATAGCATCCGTGATGTTTTCCTAAAGCTTCTCCTTTTGTCTCTCTCCTAGTTTCACGCTTTTCTGTGCTCCCTTCTCCGTTTGGGCACTTCCCGGGTGTCCGGCCCCTGGTGGGGCAGGGGGAGCCTGGCTGTGCCGGGGGGCTCCGGCCGGGGCAGGAGGGACCAGCCTGGGCGCAGGCAATAGCTCGTCCCAGCTGACGGGCATCGCAGAGAACCAGCCCTGGGCGCCTGCCCCTCCGGCCGCGTTCCAGCCAGCCTCATTAAAAGGGAAGCTTGCTTTAATCCAGTCAAACATCTGTCTTCTATGGAAAATATTTTCTTTCCCCTAAACTCAATTATTTTTTTTTGAAGCGCATATTATAGAACACGAAGTTGGGCAAGTTGTTTTCAAAACCAATTTCTCAGGACAACACATAAATTGTAAGCTGTTTTTCATTACACACCAAAACCTGGAGCATTTGGCTTTGATAACCAAAGCCCAATGTGGCTTGAAACAGAATACAGTTGAAATGGAGAATCTCAAGTGCAGCTGAACGGAATATGGAGCAACCCCTGCCGATGTGCTTGGGAGGAGGAAGGGGGGGGTTGATTGCTGAAAATTCTTGGTGCGGGTGGTGTGACACTGGAGGTGTGTGAGGATGAAGCGCTGGCCCCGAGGGGTGGGGGCGTCCCATGTCGGAGGGGGTGCGGGGCCTTGCCATGCTGGGGCTGGGGCGGCTGCTCAGGGCTCAGCCCCCCATCGCCATCCCCCCCGTGCCGGGCAGTGGGTTTCCCACCACCCAGCCCAGAGCAGGGAAACAATCTGGGGCCAAATACCCTGAAATGCAGCATTATTCCTGTATGCTTATGGCACCCATTCATCCATCTCCCAGTTGTGGCTGCCCCATCCCTGGAGGGGTTCAAGGCCAGGTTGGACGGGGCTTGGAGCAACCTGGGCTGGTGGGAGGTGTCCCTGTCCAGGGCAGGGGGTGGCACTGGGTGGGCTTTAAGGTCCCTTCCAACCCAAACCATTCCGTGGTTCTACGATGACAGTAACACCGGGTTGCTCAGCCCACGTGTAATGGCTGCAGAGAGATGAAGGTGGTTCTGGTGGTGGTGGAGAAGCTCGGGCAGGACAGCAGCAGGCCTCTGCGGGGAGCGCGGAGGGGCCAGGCAGGGGGACAGTGCCTCACGGGACCTGGTTCCTGAGCACATTTTTGCTCCGGGACTGAAATTTGGCTTTGTTCTACGTCGTATGGCTGGTGTGGGGGTGGGGATCCTCTCTGCTGTGACTCTGTTTATGACTTTCCTCCACCCCATCATTTTGCTCAACAACACCGTTTGCAGAAGCCTGTAATGATTCTGCATGGTTTTAATTTGCGTATGGGTGTGAGCTAATGAGCGGTTTGAAATCAGGCTTTGCTGGTTGGTGCGTTGTCATGGCGTGCTGGGGATCGGCCGGACCCTCTCCCGCTCGGCACCATGGCTTCGCCACTCCGGGAGCCACAGCTTCGCCGCAGAACCTCCCGGACATGATCCCGCGCTCGTGCGAGTCATCACAGATGCAGTTACAAGGGCATCATGGGCACAAATATCAATGAGTTTTAAATAAGAATCCGCCTGTTGCTGTAGCCTCTCCAAACTGTATTTATTTATAATTTGCACAGCTTAAGCTCTGTTGCTAAAGAAAAATTGAATTTCCCAGCGGCGCGGAGGCTTGGCTGATGAGTCACTGCGCTTCATTAGCTAATCTTAGATCTGCTGTGAATTACTCAGTGACTGCTGATACAAAGTGGGTTGAGAAAATGTGCGTTTGGAGTGGATAATTTTAGAATTTGGGTCTCTTCCCTGGCAGGGGAGGGTGCGATTGCAGGGTTCAGAGCCGCTTGTGTAGGTGCTTGCCGGTCTCCTGAGCGAATCCTAAAGCATGAAGACAAACTGAGGAGCCTGTGCGGCTTCCTCAAGTTACATCCATGTGTGAATTCCAGTTATGTGAAGATGCTTTTAAATTCAGGAATAACTCGGTATAAGTAAGTATGTATTGAATTAGATGGATTATGCAGTTGGGGTAGTGGCCCTACTGAGAGAGGACTGGGGAGAACAGGGTTTATATTAGCGAATTTAAGTGTTAAAGTCTATAATAGGGGAGCACAAAAATGTTTTTTTGGGGAATATTTGCAGCTTTTACTCCACAGATGATGGTGTTTTCTTCTGAAGTCCCTCAAAAGGTGACTGAGAAAGTGAGATAATACAAGTTCTCTGTGGAACGCCTGTGTTTCCACTGGAAAATGCGAAGGGATTGCAAACCCAAAAAAACCTGGAAGGCCCCTGGCCAGAAACATGTCCCTCCTGCGTCCCTGGCACCGCCGGGTTTCCATCACCAGTGCTCCGGCTGCCACAGGGCAATGCCCGTGGGCGACTGCTGAACCCCAGGACCTCATGATCTGGTGTCCGTGGGGTGCTCTGTGAATGACTGAATCATGGAATGGTTTGGGTGGACGGGACCTTTAAAAATCATCTAGGCCAACCCCCCTGCCCTGGGCAGGGACCCCTCCCACCAGCCCAGGTTGCTCCAAGCCCCGTCCAACCTGGCCTTCAACCCCTCCAGGGATGGGGCAGCCGCAGCTACTCTGGGCAACCTGGGCCAGGGGCTCACCACCCTCACAGCCAAGAATTTCTGCCTCAGATCTCATCTAAATCTCCCCTCTTTCAGTTTCAAGCCATTACCCCTTGTCCTGTTGCAGCAGGCTCTGCTAAAAAGTCTGTCCCCATCTTTCCTGTAGCCCCTTTAGGGGACTGGCAGGGGCTGGAAGGTCTCCCCAGAGCCTTCTCTTCTCCAGGCTGAACTAATGAAGTTTATTGTAAGACACGGAACATTTTTTCTTCCTGGTGCTAGACATTGTCAGCTGCTAATAAATGCTGCCTGGCTCAGCCCCGGTGGTTTGTCCCTGACATATGAAACACTTCTTGGTATGATAATTGCAGCAATTTCAAGAAACAGGAGTAGGGGTCTGGACAGGAATTGCCTTGGGAAACATCTGTTTCACCTTTCTATCTATGACCTCTTTCTGAAAAAATCTTAAATTAAAAAAAAAAAAAGATTGTTCAATATAATACAGTCCCTGGAGTGACTTACAAGTGGCTGTAAAACCTACGCTAATGCAAGTTCACCCTTACAAATTGACACCCAGTGGGAAGAAAACTCCACAGCCTCCATCTGCAAACCTCTCTTCCCAGAGAATCCATGTGTAACACCAGTTTTTCTGAGTTTCATCTTCTCCAATGCTGCCTTTCCCTCCAGTTGGGTTTGTGCCACTGCGGTGTACCCGGCGGCAGGCCGTGCGAGGGCTGTGCAAGTCGAGGTACACACCGAGCATTGTGCCAGCGCTCTTCTTCACCAGAGCGATGCTGTAGACGACAAGATGGGTGTTGGGGTGGCCCCTGAGGTCCAGACTAACGTGAAAGCCCTTTGGCAGCAAACATCTGGTCTCAGACGGTCCTGGCAGGACGAAGGCTGTCAGGAAAAGCAGGGCATTTGACTGCTTTGTGCCAGTCAAATCCATGCCGGTCGGTGTGCCGGCAGCCTGTGGGCAGACCCTGCGGCAGCGCCTCGTGGATGGGGACCGGCACGAAGTATTGCCTCTCCACTGCCCGTCCCCTGCGGAGCTCGGAGTGGTGGCCAGGATGGCGTGAGACATGTCCCTCTCCCTGTCCAGCTGTCCCCAGCAGTGGTCCCTGGCCGGGAGGTGATGCGGGGCATGCTGACTGCTCCCCCGGCCCCCAAGGCGGTGAAATTGGGAGCATGTCTAGAGCTGCTGAGTGATGACACAGCCACTGGTGGGTCGTGCCCACTGGTCTTCGGGGGCTGGATGGGGCTGGGGAAGGGGCTGTTTGCAGTTAGGGTGGGATGGGGAACAGGTTATCTGTCAGCTGGAGCTGTGTTCCTCCTGACAGCCTGGGGAGTGGGCAGGGGGTGACGTCCCCCCGGCGATGGGAGGCAGCGGTACGCCGAGCCAAGGTCAGGCCGCCCGAGAGCCGGTGGGAATGGGGTCTGTCGCTGGGGGAGAGAAAAGTCTGAGTTTGGTGCCAGGCTGCAGAAGCTTTGGTACGTACAGAGACTTGAAACACACGACCCCTCCCGAGAGAAGGCTGTTTGCTGGGGGGAAAGGCCTGACTCAGCCCCTGCTCTGCCCGCAGGCTTCGGCTGGCTCTGCAGCAGAGTGCTGCGCCAGGCAGAATCCACACAGAATTGCCGAAAGGAGCTGAACCCGGCTCCATGTGGTGCAGTGACGAGGGGCGGTGAGACACGGAACCCCTGCGAGGGGATGGCTGTCCTGCCGGGGCTGCAGAGCTGAACACCCAACATGGAGAGAACCAGCAGCTCGCTGACACGCGAATTGGTGTCTTCTCCTCTGGAGGAAAGCTAATGCTTGCTCGGTTTAATTAAACCCGCCCTCTAGTTTTGTTAGCTTTGCTGTTTGCTGTGCCCGGTCCCAATCCCACCTTCTCGGAAGGGTCTGTGGCAGGGTGCTGGTGCTGCTGCTCTCACCGGGGGCAGCTGCGTGCCTAAATTTAATTCATCCTTATTCCAGGGTTAAACCATCCCATCACAGATGTTAATTATCAGCTGTAATTGATGTTTTTCCCCCTCCCATTACAGATACTGGGGATTAGTGATGATCAGCCAATTATGATCAGTTGCTTGCACAACAGTGATGGCTATGGCATGCTCTTTTTTGGGTAGGATCATTAGTGTTTCCGTTATGGTGAACCACTGACGTCTCTCTGGGAAGCCTGGAAAAGCATTCTGTTTAGAAAAGCATTTTTTGTGCAGGGCTTTGGGTTTTTCCCTTTGCTACAACTCAGCAAACAAAATTGTTGTTTACCACGGCTGCCCGTACACATCGTCTGTCGCTGCAGGAGGGAACGAGTGGCTGTGGCCAGAAGTTGGGAATTCCATCCTTTGGGGATGTATGGGTACAATAATCATTCATTTTAGAAGTACTTTGCATCTGCTGCAGAAGAAAAATCCAGACACATTTCACTATGAAATAGGTCACCCAGACTTCTGTTCCTGAGGGTCTCGGTTGAAGTGTGACCTGGAAGATGCTGCTGGGAGGTGGTGCCAGGGCAGTCGCCAAAGAACCCCTATTCCCTCTCCAGCACAGATAAACCTCCCAACCCTCTCGCCCGCTCTTCACTGTGACAGGGAGAAACCGTAATGGCTGATGGACGGAGGGGAGCCCAGTGAGGAGGGACGCAGCTTCCTAGGGACAAAATATGGGCTGAAAAGTTAATCAGCTGACAGTACCAGCAAGGGGAAGGGCTGTCGACCTGCAGTAACCGACGGTCTGGAGAAACCGAAAATAAAGCGAAGTGAGGTCATGCAGCGGGAACAAAATAAGAAACACATTCCTGTCCAATTGTGTTGTTTTCCTGTCTAGAAAATATGTTCTTGACGCTCGCATCCGCTATTCGGGCTGGAAGGAGCTGTGTCTGCAGTGCCAGCGAAGGTCCTGGCCGTGCCCCCAGTGCCGGCGCTGGCGCGACGCCTCGGCACGGCGCTGGCAGGGAGCTCAGCGCTGGGGACCGGAGAGCCCAAGGCGGCTGCTGTGGGGACGCGTTGCTCTCACACCTATGGCAAAGCGCTGCCAAACTTTGTAAGGGATCTCTTAATAAATTACTTGTCCCTATGAGATTGGAAAGCAATTCTGCAGTCTTGCAAAAATCATATTAACGTCTACTGTAGCAATTTACCACTCATCTCACTCAATTGACTTAAAATACAGCACTGGGTAATCGAATCACTAATGCACTGCTGCAGAAATGCTTAAAGAAGAAGAAAGTGCCACTTATGTCAATAAGCATTTTTTTTGCAGCAGAGCTTAAAGGCCAGACAAACATAGGGAGCCTGTTATTCCAGTAATTCCCATCTTCTACTTAAAGGAGATAAATGTATTGCTCATCTACTAGAAATTTGGGATTTCAGGCATTTTGTTTTGGCTTTTTAATTGCATTTGTTAGATCTTGCTAACTTAATTGCAAGCACCAGCAATAACTTCATCGTTGTTGTTTGCAATTATCTTGGGCAGAGCATTCCAGCTGGGGCTGGCTGCAACGCGCCAGCCCCAAGGAAGCCCCCGCACCAGCGTGTTGCAGGGGAGTTGGACACTTTCGGTTCGACATCCAACATAAAGGCACAGCTGGCCCCTTGGTGACTTCCCCTGGGGCTTCCCTACGTGCCCTGCTCTCAGTACCTTCCCAGGCGGCACCCGGGAATTGGCCTCGTGCGTCGGCCTCGGGAAGGGGCCTGGGGGGGCCAGGTTTGTACTTTTCATGGTGATGCTCAGCTCCTGACCCCCTGGGACCAATACTTGGCATGCGGCCAGGGGAGAAGCTCCGTTTGGTCTTTTCATGGAGGTTTCGGGTTCTCGTGCCTGACGTGATGCGGGTGCAGCAGCCCAGGGAAGGCGGGAGGCGTCGTCGCTGCGTTTCTCTCAGCCTGGGTGACAGCGGTGTGATTTGGGGAGCCTTTTGCCTCGCTGTGCCCCACGTACAAGCCCAGGCCAGGATCCACAGTACTACTGTTGTTTTTCTGCTTATAATTATAAATAGATTTATTGGGCAGCTATTTGTAATATGTTCAAGGCTCCTTACGTAATAGGGACAGCAGACTTGAAGGCAGAACAGCAAATTGATGCATTATACTGAAGACCTTTTGAAATAAATCAAGTTCTCAGGCCCAGCCTCTGAGAAGAGCCCTTCGGAAGTTGAGGGACAGGCCCGTCTCCGCGCGGGGTGCGCCAGGCTGGCCGTGGGGGGAGACGCCTCGCTCACAGGGCCCGCGATGGGGCCTTTGCTTTTCTAGTTTGAATAAACACAAAGCCGTTAGAGAGGGAGGCCGAACCCCGGAATGGCTCAGATTCTGTTCCCCCATACCTTTCATAGGACATCAAATCACAGAACGGTTTAGGTGGGAAGGGACCTCAGAGCTCATCCACGGCCCCAGTCCCAGCGGCCGTGCCCCGCTGGCGTTCACCCTGCTGCTGGTGAGAGGCCCATGGCGGGGCACGGCTGCGCGAGCCGTGTCAGACCCACGCCGCCATCCCTGCGCCAGACCCAGCGCCATACCGCTCCAAAGGGGCACAGGATGCATTTCCCTCAAGTAACTTAAAAGTAAAAGCAAATAACCCTTGTCTCTTAAAACCTAACCCTAGCCTAAACAACTACAGGCATCTCCTGAATTCAAACATTTGTTAAACAGTTCTGTGCTGACAAAAATGTTCTAACTTTGACCACTGTGGAAAAACTAAGTGTTTTTTTTTAAAAAAAAAGCAGTAAAAGGCCATTAAGAAGAGTCAGGATCACCAACCCCAAACACTGGCAAGGCACCCATGAGCCTCCCCGGAATTTAAAAACAAAGAAGCGGTTTTGCTTCCTTGTCATGTGGGCTTGGAGCCTTGACTCATTTTATATGCTGAGATTTTCTTTTGGATGTATGAGGGCTATAAATCTTTCCTGAAGGCGGCAGTCATCCGCGGGCTGGGCTATCTCATAGTCCCGGGAGATTTAAGAAGAGAAGGTTTGAGTGCGGGGAACTGGAGGGACCAGCGGTGGGACCAGCGATGAGCGGGCACCCCTGTTATGTAGTGTTTCAGCAGCTGGGGGATGTGTCTTGCTGGGGGAGCGTCCCTGTGCCCGGGGCTCCTTCCCGCCCCGCTGCCCGCGCCGGGCTGCACAGGCTTTTTTAGGGTGTTGCAGGGAGAACTGCCAGCCGCCTTCTCCTGGGAAGTTAAAGGGGGTTGAAGGGTTGATGCCGGCGCTGGGCTGTGCGCCCAGTGGCTCCATCCCAGCTCCTAACGGAACTGTGGGTGCTGCCGACTCTTCCTGGCTGCCGGGGGCTGCCGGGAGGCAAAACGTCCTGCGGAACTGCCACCCTGCTGTTCCAGCACGGCCATCCTCCACTCTGCTGCTGATAGATGAGTGAGCTTAAAAACCACCAGCTCGTGGGATTTGTTGGTTAAATAAAGTGCATTTGGCTTTTATGTGGCCTTTGAGTTTCCCTTTGATGGACTTGAGGCTCTTTTCCTTCTCAGATATGAAGATTAGAAGCTAACGTGCCTTTTTGAGGCAGGCATTTTTGGTAGATGGTTGTGCCCTGGGTGCTGGGACTGAGGGGAAAAATTCGGTAAGATGTTGAAATTCTGAGCATCAGCAACAGCAGGTTTGTTCGCCTCATGACCGTGTTTTGAGGGGTGAGCAGAGAGGGAGCTCCCCCATAGCACACGCAACACAGAAATAACCTACACTGCGAAACCCCTGTCTGCATTTTGCTGTTAGAGCTTCCCTGTTTGCAGGGTGGGTGTTCCCAGAGCGCTGCGGTGCCTTCTCACTCACTGCTCCTCTGGTGGGTTTTTTTGGTGATATCTAAGCAATGGCTTGAACAAGCCCCTCTTACCAGAGGGCTGTGGATGGGACATGACGCAGCAGGGAGTGGGGGTCAGTTCACTGCCGTCGGTCCCCACGCGAGCAGTCAGCCCGCGTCCGGGGAAAACTGACACTTCCTCCACAGAGGGTATTAGATGGACAACTAAATTTAGATGCTGTTGCTCAGTGAGCACGGTAAACGGCCAGCTGTAAGCTGCTGCTCCACGTGTGCCCCCGGTCCCTGCCCGGACAGGAACAGCAGCCAGTGGTGGGTAAGGAGCATCCGTGGGTAAGGAGAGCAGGAGCGCATATGGAGTTTCCATAAATCACAGGTTTTTAAGTCACAGTTCCTGAAAAGAACAGTTGTCTTCAATAAATCACTAGAAGAAATGAGGTGGGAGCCTTCTGCCTCCCGGCGCAGGGCGGGTGCCAAGCTGTCCCTGGTGTCAGACTCGCACATGGTTATCAGCCATGATTCATGGGCGCCTCACAGGCAGCAGCTTCGGACCGGGCTGGGATGACATGGCGACCTGTGGATTTCAGGGGGGGTTTCCAGTAGCCTGGAAATAGATATACCTGTAGTTTCAGGAGCTAAAAATCAAGGCTGTGGCTGTAAGCTTTACCTTAGTCCCAAAACTTTTGGACATCCCAATCAGAAAACTTTATTACCCTGAGCAGAATGTTCCCTGCCCTTCCTCTTGGCCTTCTGTTTCTGTTTTTGCCCCATTTGTTCCCCCAGCTCCCTTCCCCAGCACACCAGTGAATGGCTGCCTGCAGGCTGCCTCTGCGCAGGGCGATGTGGCCACTGGCGCGTCCCAAAGGCCTGTCCGCCGCAGAGGAACGTCAGTGGAAGCTGGTCTGCGGGTCTGCCCGTGCACGGTGTCTCCTGGCCGCTCTCTGGCAGTGCACCCCAGACCCCGGGCACCCCATGGGCCGCTGGATGGAAAGGCTGATCTTGGCTGGAGCGGGTCTGGGGTTCGTGAATCAAACAGTAAGGCAGCTCAAGCACACACAAGGTCCGTTTTTGTGACCAGGTTGTCTTTTGTCTTTGCTCTCTGGACACGAGGGCCCCACTGCAGCTGGCAGTGCTGGGGGGTCGTGGTGTGGCTCCCTGCAGTAATTTGTGTACCACATCTCTAGAAGAATGCCCCAAAATACTGATGGAACTGCGCTGTCCGCAATGGAGTCAGTGACCACAGGTGGTGTAGGTTAATGCAAAGGTGTCATAGAATCATAGAGTCATAGCATGGTTTGTGTGGGAAGGGACCTCAAAGCCCACCCAGTGCCACCCCCTGCCCTGGGCAGGGACCCCTCCCACCAGCCCAGGTTGCTCCAAGCCCCGTCCAACCTGGCCTTGAACCCCTCCAGGGATGGGGCAGCCACAGCTCCTCTGGGCAACCTGGGCCAGGGGCTCACCCCCCTCACAGCAAAGGATTTCTGCCTCACATCTCATCTCAATCTCCCCTCTATCAGTGTAAAACCGTTCCCCCTCATCTTATCACTACACTCCTCGATCAAGAGTCCCTCCCCATCTCTCCTGTAGGCCCCCTTTAGGGACTGGAAGGGGCTCTGAGGTCTCCCTGGAGAGACCTCTTCTAGCTCCTGCCCACCTCGGGATTGCCCTGACTGTAATTAGGTGGGGCGTGCTGACGAGCTAGGCAGATTAGAGGCACATAAGATGCTGGCAGGACATCCTTCATGATGTGCCTTGATTGGAAATCCTCTTGCTCTGTATAATCTGGCTTTGTGAGCTCCCACGGGCTCCTCTGAGACCCACCGAGGAAGCTCTGCAAATAAGCGATGGGGATGGCCCAGGGATTTCTACCTGGGATGGTCCCAGGTGTTACTCTGCAGTTTACTGGAGCTTGGTCTTTGCTTTACTTTAGAGGTTTCTATTGGTTTTATCTTGCTGTAAGTACTTCATGCCCCTGCTCTTGGCAGTCAGTGGAAAACAAGTCAATGAACAGGCAGGCTCCGGAGGCCGCGGGCAGGCAGAGCGCTTCTTGCCCCGCGTGTCTGCTGTGTGCGGCCGGCGAGGTGAGATCCCTGTGGCTGGTGGCACTGCCTGTGCTGGCATGGCGCAGGGAGCCGGCCAGCAGAGCCGGGCAGGAGACACAGTGGGGGTGGTTCTCCTGGGAATGCCCGTGCTGTCTCTGCGGCTCCATGGGGCGGCCACCCCGTGTCCCTTATGCAGCATCCTGGGGTGCTCGGCACATCCCGGGCAGGTCAGCATCACCCTGCAGGTCAGCATCACCCTGCAGCCACGTGCGGCACCCAGGGCACACGCGCTCGCTGATGAGCTCTGGTAGCAGTGTTTAATGAGATATAGTTACTGGGCTGAATGTAGCCAAGAAATTAGCTATTCGTGGGGTTTACAAATGGGCAGCATGACAGAAGAGCGATTCCGAGCGGCTTGGCATGGCTCGCGGTACCGGCACGGCCGTGCACCGGCTGCAGGGCTGTCCCCCAGAGCAGGAGTGTGAAGGAGAGCCAGGTTTGCTGATCCTGGCCTTGGTTTTCAGCCTGAACGCTAAAGAAATGAGTGTGTTTTTTTCTGATCAGCTGCAGCTGGCCATCCATTGCGTGTCTGCGCGACACCCTTGTAGCCGGCTCTTTGGGCACTGAATTCTTCTCTCCCGTCAGCCCAAGGCCCTCGGGGGTGACGGTTGGTGGCACCCCGGGACATGTGCATGCTTTCAAACTGCCCCTGAGGTCTGTGGGGCCACACATGAGGACGGAGCAGCCACGATTGTGCTCAGCCCAGGGCGGCGCTGCCTTGCAGGGGTGCGGGGAGGCTCCGCTGAGTCAGCCCGAGGTGCAGCACCGGGACCTCTCCCCTCCCAGAGCAATCAGACCTCACCCCGATAGGGAGCAGAGTGCCGCTCCCTCTGCCTTTAACCTCTTCAGGTATCGCAGAGGCACAGACAGCTCTCATCACCGGGAGCCGAGTGAGGCCGAGCAAACGCCAGCGGGGACGGGCGAGGGGGGCTCTGCTGGTGGCAGACGAGTGGTGCCCGTGGGAACGGTGGATCGAGGCGCGTGCCCCAGCCTGGGTGGGAAGGTGCATCCCGGGTCTGTGGCAGAGACCTCCCGGCCATGGGGCAGGGGGCCGCAGGATGCCGTGGGGCTGTGGGCGGTGGTGTAGGTAGCAGGGAGCCCCAGGAGCGCAGCCCATGCTGCCCACTTTGCATTACTGCCGGTTTAGCACAGACTGCGACCCCTGGGCTGCGGCGGGCAGTGGTCCAGAGCCCAGCTGGGGCTCACCCCGCACCTCGGTGCTGGCCGGGATCGTTGGCCCAGCCCCGAGCCATGGCAGCCACCACCTGAGGGGCGAGCAAAGCCTGCAGCAACATGTAAATCAAGGGAATTTCTCTCAGACTTCCCTCTGCCAACATTTTCTGGGTTATAGGGACACGATATTTAGGTAGTAAGTTCCCCAAACTGATAGGGGGCAAAATTCACCCGTGCCAGGTTCAGGCGTGGTTGCTGGGGCAGCCGTGGGCAATGCAGCCCTTGTCCACCAAGCTCTGGCCCTGATGCAGCCTGGGTGACCCATGCCCGTGCGCACAGGGAGGTTTCATTCCGGGGAATTAAGTATTCGAGGATTCTAGGATTTCAAAGGCAGGGAGCCTCCAGGGTGCAGTCGGGGCTGATGCTCTGGCCATGTCCTCCTCCGCTGTGCCAGACGGAGCCCCGGCTGAAAGGCAGCCGCTCTGCATCCAGTCCTCCTGGAGGTGGTAAACCCTCGGTTCGCGTTGCGGTTTGACAGGTGTGAGCATGGGAGGCAAAGGGACACCCACGGGACAGCCTTGTCCTGCCTGCCCAGGGAGGCTCCAAATAAAACCCTGGATATGCTGTTTAGGCTTACCACTGAGAGCTGACTCTGATACTTCAGTGCTCTTAGTGCAAAAAAAAAAGATAAATATGAAAGGTTGCACAGCTTTCTAGATGTGAAGATGTGAAGGAGCATTTCCTTTATTAGCAAGGCTTGCGTTTGAAAAAGCCGTTTACACTTCCAGCAGAACAAAACCTACTGACCACACAGCTTTAAAAATGCATTTTAAACTCCGGACAGCCCAAATAAACTCCTTTTCCAGCTTGCTTTTCTTAATCATTTTATTTCAAGTCTTATATTCATACTAGATGATAAGAAAACGGACACCGTCGGCGTCCAACCACTCCTCACACAAGCCCTGTCATGCATCAGCCCAGAGTTTCTCACTCAGCGAAAGGAGCTGAGGTGGTTTCTGGCTTGAGCTGAAGAGAGGGAGAGAGATGTTTCCTTACACAAATATTTGCCACGTTAATAGCAAATTGACCCGTGCAGGAGTTGCCCTCCAGCAGAAACCCTTCTCTTTCCTCTGTAGTACCACTAACGTGAAACTAAGGGAGCACCATTGGAGTCTGCATGCAGCACTCACGCTTAAACCAGCAGAAATAGATTATCATCTCCAAACTGTAGACGTCTTACTAGTGGTTTGTTGTAAACAAAGTAAACTAGCACAATGGAGTTAATACAGTGTTCAGTAGAGATACATATCTAACATAGAAAAGGAAATCAAGTCTAAAAATATGTTAGTGATTTATGGCTAACACTTAAAAACATAGATTGTGTTTGACGTGAAACTGATGAGTCAACTGCATGAAGTGCTTCCTTCGAGCAGCAGTCGGGAACACGTTATCTGCCAAGGTCTGGGGCAGATGTGCTTCTCCTGGGGACTTGGCCCCGGACAGCTGGAAATCTCTGCCGGGATGTTTCCAAGGGGGGGAGTTACACTCTCTGTAGTTCTTTGAGGCAATAAAGGAGAATTTCATAAAGTTTAGGGCCGCGTGTAAGGGTTGGTCTCTACTGGAGCTGAATCTGACAGGTGATGCATGCCTGGCAATTAATGCGTTTTCTCTCTATGTTATCCTCCCTGTCAGCACTGATAAGCACATTTCTTAGGCTTAAAACAAGGATTGGGAAAAAAAAAGGAAGAAAAAAAGAAGACTCTTCTATGCATCAACAACCCAAAGATTTACTTTGAAAGGATCCAGGTAGCGGCTTACCATCTCCTTCAAAAGGAAGACATTTTTCTGGTTCGCATAACTGCAGCTGCCCTCCCCGAAGGCCGTGTGCTCTTCCCCTGCTGGCTGGGGGTCTCGGGGCGGTGGCAGCGCCGCCAGCATCGCCTGCCCCCCCTCGGCCCCGGCCCCCGGGTTGACCCTCTCGCGGATGAAGGGGGCTGTCGGAATAGGAAGCCCTTGACTGCTTTTATTTATTTGCCCTGTATTCTTATCTGGGGGTGTCTGGCAGCACTGTGTGTGCTTTGGGCTGACTCATTGTTGCCTTCAGATAGACAAAGGAATGAAAAGACAGGACAGGCGGGCGGTGGAACCCTGGGCCAGCGGCAGGGCGGGGAGTGGTGCTCGGACTTGAGCAGTTTGCTGACGGCGCAGGGTGACTTGCCAGGGTGAGGAAAATGGGCATACGCTTGTGTTGCTTCTGGATGATGCATGTTGAGAAGTCAAGGATTTTTTTATTTTCCGCTGCCTTCCCCCCCCTTTTGTTTTTTTCCATTGAGGTTTTATCTGTCCAGGAACTCAGTGTAGAAAAACATAAATAATTATGACAGGGGATGAAAGCTGAGCTGTTGGAAGCAGAAGAGATTTACAGTCAGATTGTTTAACCACTTTGCTTTTTGTTAGTACCTATTATACTTCAGCACCTTAAAACCATTTGGGAGGAGGAGGAAGCATTTTGTGCAAGCTCTGACAGCTCCAGAAGTGCCGTCCGGGGAGAAAAGAACCCGTCTGTATTGGAGGCTCGCTCCATCTCCTCCCAGGAAAGTGGGGGGACAAGCCACCATTCCCAGTACTTTTCTTGTAAAACCAGAGGGCAGGAGTAGGCTTTGCCATCTCTTTTTTGCCCTTTGTCAATACATAAACATTTTCTGCGTCTGGGATGGTTCCTTCCAGTCATGAGTGCTGGAGCAGCGGCGGCAGTGGGGCTGGGGCGCTGGACAGATGGACGGACGGTGGCAGTGGGGCAGGGATGCTGGACAGACAGACGGTGGCAGCGGGGCTGGGGCACTGGACAGATGGGCAGTGGACAGAGGGATGGATGGATGGATGGATGGATGGATGGATGGATGGTGGCAGTGGGGCAGGGACACTGGACAGAGGGATGGATGGTGGCAGTGGGGCTGGGGTGCTGGACAGATGGATGGCAGCAGTGGGGCAGGGACGCTGGATGGATGGACGTATGGTGGCAGTGGGGCAGGGATGCTGGACAGACGGATGCTGCCCCCCTGCTGCATCGCCTCTGTTTTGTGGCTCTGGCTGCGGGTCCTGCTCTGGCTCCTCTGCTGGTGCAGCCCCGGGATCCTGCATTTCTCTGAGCCCCGGCGTTGCGGCCAGTGCAGGGATGGCCGCTGACGGACAGACTGGGGTAGGTGGCACGTCTTGGGCTACTTGTCCCTGACACCTGTCCCATCCGCTCCTCTGGGAAGTCACTTGCTTGCGCAGGCTGAGAGCTGATGCCACCAAGGGATGGCGATGACCAGCTGTCCCACCCTGAGCAGTGTGAAGGGCGCCGGGGCTTGGCGTGCACGGCGTCCCCAGGGACGCACACCCCCAGGCTAAGACATCCTCCCTGGAGCCAGACTCTTCTCTTCAAAACCCAGCCTTTAGAGACAAACCCGCCGCTCTCCCTCCCCGGGGAAGGCTAGGCTCCGTCTCCCACAGTCTTTGTCACCTGCGTGCTGGGAAGGACGGTGCTGGTGACTCACAGCATCCAGGAAAGACAGACGCTGGTGCCACCCCAGTGGCCCCGCTGCCACCTGGCATTTGGGCACGGCGCAGGGAAGTCGGGCAGGGCACCCGCCGGGCAGGGCAGCAAGGCTGAGCCGGGCACAGCGTGGCAGGGGCATGAGACAGGCAGAGGAGCCTTTGCCCTGCAGGGAGTTAAAGTCAGGTTTGGGGAACACGGGAGGCTTTTTATTAAACCTCTCCTTTTCTGGGCTGCAGTGGCCTAATTCAGGTTACAAACATTACTGTACAGGCAAAAATCCCACCGGACCAGCTCTGGGGAGTGAGGGAGTGCTCAGGATTCTGGGTTTGGGGTGAGCCCGGCTGCGGAGCGCTGGGATACGGGCTGGAGGTGCGGCACCCACAACTCAGGGGGCTCACCAGCACTTTTCTGGCTATCGATACACGATACATAGCACAGCACTGTGAGGGCTGCTATGGGGAAAATCAACTCCATCCCAGCCAGGCCCAATACAGCATGCTTGTGTGCACGTGTGTGTGTGTGTGCATGTGTATATGTCTGTGTGCACATATGAGTGTGCATGTGTGTGTGTGCATGTGTATGTGTGTGTGTGTGCATGTGTATATGTGTGCACATGTGTGTGTGCATGTGTGTGTGTGCACGTGTGTGTGTGCACGTGTGTGTGTGTGTGCACACGTGTGTGTGTGCAGGCCTGCAGACATGTGCACCACGGGCAGCAGCAAGGCAGGGCAGGGGTGTCAGCTGCAGGGACAGGGCAGGCTGTCACAGGGACGCTGGCCCCTGGGTCTGGTAGAACACCCTGATGGCAGAAAAGGAGCAAGGCACGGGCTGCGAGACCCCCGGGTTTTGTGCCTCGGGGTATGCCCGCTGCTGCTGATGCCCCAGAAGGAAGCTGAGCACAAAGCGCCAGCGCCTCAGAGCTGCAAGGTCTCTCCCGTCTCGGCATTTTAATGTTTCTGTGCTTGTTAGAGGAGCACTTCAAACAAAGGGCTGGGGAAGACCTCATTAATACAGCATCTGTCTGACATATATGGCACAGAAGCAGCTTGAAAACGTACTCAGGAGAAAGTTCGCAGTGAAAAGGGCATTCAGAGCACTTGCCTGTGCTTTACCATCGCGGGAGCCCTGAACTAATGCATTATAGCCCCTCTAAAAATACTGGCAGCATCTGACCCCCATCAGATGGCTCGTCCGGCTACTTCGGAGGAGGGCGGTGAGGAAGTCTTCAGCCCCCAAAGACGTGCAGGGCTTGGTTTAACAGGGCCCTTTCTTTTCTTTTTTGTTCATCTGAGGGCATTTCTGCATTGAGGGTAAGCTGTGGGGGGCACTGGGGGGACACAGGAACCTAAAGCTTGCCTGGACTCTGCACGGCCCGTTTCTTTTTCCCTGGATGGGAGCTCCCCAAGGCAGGTGATTGTTCGTGATAGATTTTATGGTTATTGTGTGTGCGTGTGCATGTGCATGTGCGTGTGTGTGTGCGCGCGCTATATTTGTGATATTTATATACCACATCCAACTGGTAGAACTTCCCACATGCCATTGCAAACCCTCCTAATGAGCATTGATGAAATAAGAGGAGACGGCTGGTTTGCTGGTGTAGGGTTTCTGGCTGGTGCTCAGCGCCCCGGGCAGGGACCAGGTGCTGCGATATTTGGTGACAGATACTCTGTAAGTGCCACTGATGGCTTTTAGCCGCTGATGCTGATGGTCACTGAATGTCCCTGTGCCTCAACTGCCCCGTGCAAATTGGAAATTATATCAGGCGAGGGAGGGTGGATGAAAAGCTGGCCATGAGCTGGCAACGTGCGCTGGCAGCCCAGAAAGCCCCCGCACCCCGGGCTGCATCACCCAGCAGCGTGGGCAGCAGGGCGAGGGGCGGGATTCTGCCCCTCTACCCGGCCGGTGCCTGCGCAGGGGAGGGTGAGCATCGCTCCTCATTGCTCAGAGACCCACGAAGCGGCTCCGTTGGTCACTGGCATGTGTTTCCCCTGGTGCAGGAGATGGAGGTTAGAAACTGCATCTGTGCAGGCACGGCTGCAAACATAAATGTCAGCTCCGGCAACTGCTCCCAGCACTGGGAATGTTTCTGGTGCCTGATGCAGCCCAAGTTCAAAGGCTGCCGTGGGAAAACACTCCCACTGTAAGAGGGAAGAGCAAAGTGTGCCTCCGTGGCAGCGAGGGAATTAACTGCATTGTCTTTCCTTAACAAGACACCCCAAGTTTTGCTGTCCAGATCAATGCTCGACATGTTGTTGTTGCTGTTAGGAGCGTGAGACTCTCAGTCTCCTGGTGGTGGGGAAGAGCATCTGTCATTCGCTTCAGTGGCCGGTCCAGCCCAAACCACGACACTCACTTACACTCCTGCTCAGGAACCGGGTCCCAAAGGAAAAGCTCCCCATGTCCATGGAGGTGGGCACTGGCCCTGCCCTGACGTCCCTGCTCCTGTCCCTGCGGACAAGGAGGACGGTGCTGCGCTCCCGGCCCTGAAATTGTGTTATCTGACACCAGTTGGCCGGATCGGTCAAGCACTTGGCTGCTGCTGCGGGGCCTGAGGCAGAGGTGGAAAATACTTTCAGCTCTTAAGCTCCCGGGAAGCCCTCTGCTTCTGGCCGACGAGGAGCGATGGAGATGCCCGGCCAGCCCTGCGTCCCGGCTCTGTCCCAGCCGTGGCTCTGCTACCACACAGCGAGCGAAGGCACCACTGGGCAGGCCCAAGCCCGTGGGCAGGGTTGGGACCAGGAGTCCAGCTGCTGTCCCCACCGGCAGGGTTGGGACCAGGGCTCCGGCCGCTGTCCCCGCAGGCTCCCCAGCAGCCTGGCACCAGCCATCCCCAACGCCCGGGCCGGCGTCCTGCTGCCGTGTCCTGGAGAGCCCGGCTGGGGAGCGGGACGCCGGGGAGCACCGTGCTGGAGCAACTGCGCTCAGTGCTGCGGGCACATGCGTGACGCCGTCTGGGTGTCCCCTCCTGGGGCTCTCCAGCCCGCTGCACACCCCGTGCTTGATTTCCCACAGCGGGAGGGTGGAGGGGCCCTGAGTGCCCGGAGGGCACAGGGGGACCCCGGCGTCCTCCCCACGCCTGGGCACAGCCCTTGGGGTTCGGGCCAAACAGCCGCCCCTCGCTTCGCTGTCTGCACGTTCGCTTCCCAGCCAGCAAACCCAAGCCGTGGAGGCGAGAGCGGCTGCGTGTGACGGCGACACGCAGCTGGAGAGCTCGGCCGTGGCTTACCCGCACCTCTGCGTAATAGGTGGCGTACAATCTTTTTTTTCTCTGCAAATTCCGCAGTCACACACAGAAATGCCTATTTTGAAATAGTCTGTGGGAACTTGGAAAAGGAAGGTGGCTACCTTTTATTTACTTGTTTATTTATTTATGGATAAGGTTTATTTGTCCCTTGGTTTTATCCCATGCCATAACCACCTTGTTTGTTGCCCATTTCCATCAGGTGTTATATTTAGCCATGGCCAAATACACTGTAGTTTTTATTTTCAGTGGTGGCAACAACTGTTTCTAAATATTGCAGATCTGCTGAGATGTATGAGAGTATTGAAGGCATAGGGAAAAACTGCAGATCTTGATTTTTACTAGATGGTTTCCAGGTCTGTCTCACTGAAAGCACATCGATTTGCAATGGAAGTTTCTCTTGAAGCCTGAAATTAAATCCGAAACTTCTCAGCTGTTGGGAGTGTGATCCGACCAGTAGTGTTAGCGAAACCGTTGTAGTTCAAAGGACGTACTTTCAAAGGACATCAAAAGAAAGATTTTTCTAGCAAGAAAAGCCAGAGTAACCATCACACTCAGCAGCGCGGGGAATGTGAGGCTGGAGCGTTTGCTTTCCTTATGATTAATTTTCTATACTGGTAATACATGTAAACAAACATAAAAGGCACCTGGTCCCGCATGCTACAAGTGTAGGTGATCGGCCCCCTACGCTCCGCTCAGCACACACCTGTTCCTACATGCTCAGCGTGGGAGCCTCTTCGTGCCAGCTTACCATTAGACATAAAATTTAACAATAATCCAAAAATAATGGAAACTTGGTGCTTTTGAGCCTTGAATGCGCTCACCCACATGTGACACCCTGGCTGCGTTACAGAGTTGCCCTCCGGTTCCTGTGGCAGGAGCAGCCTGTGTCAGCGCAGACGCCCGGTACTGCATGGCTGTGCCAGCGCAGTGCCTGTACTGTACGGCTGTGCCGGCACAGCGCCCCGGTACCACATGGCTGTGCCAGTGTGGCCCCCGTACCGCACGGCTGCGCCACACCACAGTTGGCCGGTCCCGAGCCCTCAGCCGTGTCCATCCTCCCCCCTGCGCGGCGCAGGCGAGCAGAGCACGGTGGGGAGCACAACGCTGGCCGAGCGAGCCCCAGGGAGCTCCCTCATTGCTGCCCCTCCCGCCGGGCCATGACTTTTTAGGCTTTTTCTTGCCTCTCTTTGCTCTGGAGCAGCAGTCGAGGTGCCGCACGGTGTCCCTCATCTCGAGGGTGCCAGCAGAGCCCAGCTCTGGTCTCCCATCAGGGAAGTCTCAGGTCGGTTGTCTCCTTCCACCCCTCCGGATCTCAGATCTCCACCTTGGCGTTGCTCCACTCAGGCTCGAATTCTCCTCAAAAGCCACCAGCACCGGCCTCAGCGCAGAGCCCCGCGCACAGCCCCGGCACCACTGCTCTTGCTGGCGGTCGGAGCGGTCTGCGTGATTTGGGGGGTTTTGGGATGGTTTTGTTTGGTTGGTTTTTGTTTGCTTGGTTTTTTAGTGACACCTGAAGTTCTCGTGCTACCAAACATGCCTTGATGATAGATCCCAAGGGCAGGTGTTATATCTGGGCTGTAAATCCAATCTAGGCAAAGAACATGCGTTGTGTCAGAGGAGTCGGCGTGCCGTCGCTCTGCCGAGGGGGCAGTTGCACCAGCGGCACCTTCGAGAGGTCCCTCGCACATGATTCTGCCACCGAAGGGGGTTACACACACGAGAGGTGAATTTCTCCTATATCTGAATGAGTTTGGCACTCCAGCTTTCACTGCAGAGATAAAAATGAACAAAATTTCCCCCCTGGCTGGTGGTCTTGATAATTGTTTTTATTCACGTGTTCTGCATTAGATGTGGAAAATAGAACCGTATTTTCTTTGTGGTCTATTGATTTCCAAGGACAAACCAATTGAACTAAAAGATCAAAACAAGCTGAGAGAGTATAATGTGGTTTTAAGTAGGTTTTTTGATTAAGTCTTTTAAAGACTCGCACTGGAGATCCTTGTAGTTTTCCAAGGTTTTGAGTTACCCTTCCTCAGTTAAATTTCATGGTTAAAATTCAAGACTTTTCCTATGATCCAGTAATGATAATAATTAACAGCAGTCTTTTTCAAGAGGCCAAGTGCAAACGGAAAGGTCGGTACATTCGGAACCAATAGAAGAAATGTTCTTCTCCCAGAGCATTGTATCTCTCTGGCATTCACTTATGCAGAAGATTTAAACAAATGGGTTGGCTAGAATAAAAAGGAAAACTTTGGCTGGATCATTTTGTGTCCATTTATAACATCTGCGGCTCTGCGAGCTCAGGCCAATTACCTCTGAGCAATTAAACACCCCGCGGCAGCGTTCAGCAGCCCCCGGCCATACCGGAGTGAAGTCTCAGTGCCCCGGCTGCGCGGGCAGCAGCTCGCTGGGCACTTTGCCCACCCCGGCCTCCCGTGTGCATCGGGACGGGATATTGGAGCCGCCGGCGAGCGTTCCCCTCAGCCGCGCTGGCTGCTGCGCCTCCCCCTTTATCCTCCCTGCTGGCCCCAGGGCTCCAGCGCTACCAGCTAGGAGGCGAGCTCAGATATCGGGGGTTGTGAGAGAAGGGAACAATAATAATACTAATAATGAACCATTAAAAAAGCTAAGAGTCTGTTTGAAAACGCTAACAATCTTTTTCTTACTGCAAAGCGAAAAATAGAAGTTTTTCATAATGAAGCTGAATTGAAGCTCATTGAATTATTTTTTTTTCCCATGAAAGATGTGGTTGGCGCTTTTTGGAAAAACGCAGCTTCACTTAAATGCATTTTTGTGATTTTTTTTTTATTATTTTTAATTCATTGCAATGAAATTTCTGGTGGGAAATGTCAAAATAAATCATTTGATTGTGACCCGTTATTTGAGTTATTGCTGCGGCTGGCAGTGAGTGCGCAGCGGAGCTCTGCCCAGCCCAGCCGAGTTACCCTCCGTGTCAGGCTCCGCTCCACCCACCACGGGAGACACCGCAGTGCTGGCTCCATGGCTCGGTGACTCGATGGCCATCGGCAGAAAGGGGAGGTGAAACCGCTGCAGCCCCTCGTCCACCACAGCCCGTACCTGCCGCCTGCCCGCCCGCCTCCCGAGCCCCGACCCATCGCTGCGCCGGCTCGGGGGGTTTCTCCAGGGGTCCGTCCCGGCGGGGTTTGTTCCCCTCAGCTGAGACGGCGACGCTGGTCTCCCTGTGCTGGGAACGCCGGGGCATCCTGGTGGGCTGCAGGGCAGGCAGGGAGGTGGGGGCACACACCCGGGCTGCCACGGGAGTGTCAAATACACCAATGTGGGGTTGCACTCAGTGGTTTGGTCGTGCTTTGGATTATTTCCAAAGACTGGTAACCACCATTATATGCATTTTCAATAAAAATCCAGTTTGCGAGCCTAAGCATTGGCTTGGGTAACCAGCACCGACAGCTGGTGTGACTGCCCAAGGCTTCTCTGGCGCTGCCGGCAGCTCGGGCAGGGATGGGAGCAGGGATGGGAGCAGCATGGACGGGGATGGGTGCAGCTCGGGCAGGGATGGGAGCAGGGATGGGAGCAGCTCGGGCAGGGATGGGAGCAGGGATGGGAGCAGC